>CAJVPS010001378.1:0-15889 GCA_910591765.1 Ambispora leptoticha | reverse complement strand
AATAATAGAAAAAAGAACTTTAGTAGATCTTGCAGATTGATTTTTGACTTTGAAAATAATCAAAGATAAGTATCTTTTAAAATGTTTTGGATAGTTCATCAGTGGTAATTAATTTTTTAATTAATTTGATTTATTCTTGTATTTAATCATCTAAAAATTGACAGAGATGATATATACTATTGATTTTTTTTGTTTAAAATATTTATTGTATACTTGAATTCTTTATAGGTCAAAGACTTTTCATTATTTGATACTTGAGTAGATAGAAATTGAGTTAATAATGAAGAATATCTAATATTATTAATCTTTATATCATTATTAAATAACAAATAATTAGATAGAACAAATTGATGTGTAGAAGAATGAGATGGTGGAAGAGAAGAAACTATGGTAAGATCTATAATTTCTTTATACTTGCTTTTATTATCTATTATATATAATAGAAATAAATTAGCAAAAATATTTATTTATAATATCTCTATATAGTTTTTTGCAGATATTAGTTTACTAATCTGGTGAAGATAAAGTAGTAGATAAAGTAACAGATAAAATAGCAGGTGAAGTAGCAGGTAAAATAGCAGATAAAAAAATAAATTGTGAAGATAAAATAGCAGATGTAGAAGAAGATAGAGTTGATTATTAGAATTTTGAACCTATTAAAGTAAAATTAAGAAATTTAATTAGGAAATTCTTATAATCTTTACAGTCACAAAAAAACTTTAAAAGATCTTGCTCACTTTTTATAACCATATAACTGAATAAATCTTTTGTTTGATCAGAAGTCTGTATTTCTAGTTGTTCTGTATTAACTGACATTATATCAGTTGATTTTGAAGAATCATCTTTGAAAGATTTCTTAGATCATCTTGATAATTTGTGAAAATGTTTGAATATAATTATTAAAAAATAATAGTAATAAATAAAAAAGAAATGTAGTAGTGAATAAAGTAATAAAAAAATAGAGAAGTGATCTGTTATTTATATAACAGATCACTATAACTACCATACTTTACCAAATTGTAAAAAAAATTTGTGACATACTTTATCTATTCTTATTAATGCTATATCAATGTTATATCAATGTTATAATACTAGCCATTATCTAATGTAACTTTAATAAATCATTAGTATTTGTTATATAAAGAAAAAATTTATTTATTGATGATAATAATATCTCTAAAATATAGAAAACCTTTCTAAATATATTACAAGAAGTCCAGAGATCAGTTTTTAAAATGTATTTAGGAAGGTCTCTATACTTGAAAATAAATTAAAGTTTTATTTCTCTTCAATTAATATATAAATTTACTTAACTTCTGATAAAAATCCATTATTCAATAACTAAATATCATTATTAAATTTGCAAATAGTATTTTATAACTTCCAGTAGACTGATATAGCATGCCAATATAGTATATTGCAAAAGAAGAATTGTTTCTTGACTAACAGATCATATCTTGTAAAGATCATAATCATCTCAATCAATACAAAGATCAAAGCATAATGTAGATTTGTGAAATATATCAATTACAAGATTATCTCTTCTGATAATATTGGTAGAATATAATAAAATGAAAATAATACCTCTAAATATTGAAGAAGAAATAATATTACTTGTGAAAGTTACTGAAGAAATGACATTATCTATGAAAGTTGCTGAAGAGATTTTAGAAGAAAGTTTTGAAGAATCATTACTAGTAGATACTAATACTAACTTTAATTCTAAAGATCTTTAAGACACAATTTTAAATAATATTTTAGAGATTATTAAAGGAAAAATTGAACTAAAGTGCTTAGCATAATGATCTAATAATATTTACTATGACTTTATAGAATTGATAATAGAGAATAATATTTTGAACAAAATCAGAAATAAAATAATTAAATTCTTTAATAAGCATAATAATCTGGAAGAATTATCATTATCCAAATTCACAAAAAGTGGAAAAGATTACCTTAATCAAATAAAATCATTTTTAATTAACTTCAAAGAAAAGATTATTAGAACTTTCTCTAATATTACTTTTACTCTCTATTACTATTCAATTTTTTAAGCTATCCAAATACTTCTATAACAATCAGAAATAACAGATAATTTTAATCAACAGGATGTTCTAAAAAAGAAGAAGATGATAAGTTTTCAATTATCATAATGTCATTAATAAAATTAATAAATCAGTAAACATTAAGTAATTATCAGGAAGATAAAGTTGAAATAAGAATATTTGGAAAATAGTATGAATATGATTAGTAATACAAGACTGAAAAGATACTTTCTTTATTATATCATCTATTATCAATTATTCTATATTTAGATATAACTATCTTTGATAGTCTTAGCAAGATATCAGAACATCCTATATTTTTAATACTTGATAACTTTTCAAATTGACTTCAAAATAAATCAGAAGCTAAAGTTCTTTTGGTTTTTTGTACAAAGTCCAAGACTCAATGATAAAAACTATTAAAGATTTTTGAAGCTTGTAATGTGAAGTGTATTACAAATACTTTAAAATTATACTTGGTCTTCTAGCAGAAAAATTCAATGAATTGTATTTTGGAATACAGAGATGACCAGTAATTTTTGTAGCATATATTTTAGTCTTTTTCATGGACATGCTTGAAGTTGATAATATGATCACAACATATAAATTAGCAAGATGCAAAATACCATGTCATGTCTACATAATTCTATGAGATAATCTTAATAATATAAATCTTGTATTAGAGGATACAAATCTTAGAATATCAGAAAATATGTGACAGATTATAAATGAAGGTTAAGGCAAGAATTTTTTTATACATAATATTAAAAATACATTCTAAAAGTTCTTGTAAGTATTTGAATACTAATTCTTCTGTAATTATTTTTAAATAATTTTGAGTTATAATTAAATTAAAATTATTAAATTATTATAGAAACTTAAATATTTATGAAGCTTGCATATCTGATTATATATATTATATTGATCTTAATCTCTTCAAATACTAATTAAACTTCACTTAAGATATTTTAAAGAAAGTTAAAGAAATAGAATTACTAAATAATTTTGATAGCTACCTTCATCAAATTTCTCACTTTTCCTAGGTTAAAGCTATTTGATAAATTAGATCAAATAAAAGTGATGACAGTTACAAACTATCAACATATTATAAAAATTACTCTTTTTCTATTAGACAATATCTTCAACATATGAAATAATATAACCTGTAATAAACTTTGTATACTTTATGTAAAGTTTAGTGGATATATATGATAAGTAGATGAGAGTTATTTACTGAAAATGATTTAAAAGAATTTGAGATAAAATAAAGCAAAATCAATTAAACTTTGAAGAACTAATAATGGACTTTGAAAATAGATACAAATTCTTATTATCAACTGGTTAATTGAATTTAAGAGAATTTTCTTATAGCTATCCACTATAGAATATAGTTTTCTAAATTGTATAGTTAGTACTATTACATGATTCTAACAATTTATAAATATAGTATCTTAAATAGTCTCTTGATAAAAATATATAAAACACTTCACAAGTTATATATAAAAAATCTGTATTAATCATCAAATAAAAAAAATGCCATATAGCAGATAGTAAATGTAGTAAGTCAAGTATGTTAACTATAATTAATTTATTATAAATTCTAAACTATACTTATAGCTAAAGCATAAAGAATTGACTCTAATGATAAGTAAGATAGTTTATCATAAAACTATAAGATTTGACAAAATATTATAGGAATTATTTTTGGATGCTATCAAAGCAAAAGTGATTTTATTGAAGAATTTGAAGAGTCTATCATATTCAAATTTCATTAAAAAATTATTGTATATAATCACTATATTAGACATATTTCTCAATATATTATTACAAGAGTCCAAAAATAAAGACTTTTATATAAAAGTTTATAATGTGATTTATTTGAAAAGTGACAAAATTCTGAGAATATCTAGAAATTTTCATAATAAAGAGTGATTTAGTAATATTGCAGTAACTTCAGCTAAAGACCAAAGCCATTATAGTTTAGATAAAGATACTTGGTATAAAAAAATAAATACAACTTGAAGAATAGTAAAATATAATTTCTAATTTAGTAATTTTGAATAAATTAATCTTTACATTTTCTTTCAAAAGATACTGTTTTTTTTATAGTTTTTTTGAGAATTGGCAAAGGACTTATATAATCTTGCTATAATTCATTAGTATAATATTATACCAAATGAATCAGAAAAGTACAGTTATCCTTATCTATACTATATCAAAGAGTATAATATAATTTTAATAGAATTTATAAATTAAGAGATATATATTATGCTGAGATTTGACAAAAAAAATTTTTTTTTGTTAAATAAATATATATTTTGAAAAACTAATGGGCAAAGAATTTTAAAATCAAATTTGTATCTGTAGTAAACTTCAAAGAAAAAAAAATAAATGATAATGCATATAATCAATTTATTTATTATTTATCTATTTAATTTCTGTTTAAAGAATTATAACAATCTATAATTATACTAATTATTATAGTTTCTTCAGATTATACTTCTTTGAAATTTTTATTTTCAGAGTTTTATATAGATTATGGGTCAGTATAATCAAAAAATCAGTGATAATCAGTATATTTACTGATCATTACTGATCTGATATCTATCAAATTTACTGATGAAGAGGATAATAAGTATTCTAAAGATTTTTAAGTATTAATACTTACAAGTATTATATTAATACAAGACAAAAATAAAGTAAAATAAAAATATAAAAACTAAAATATAATTACAAAAACTAAACTAAGGATAAATACCAAAAACTAAAGTAATAAATACTTATAATCAAGATAATAAATATTAAATATAATAAATATAAAAATTAAAATAACAAATGCTAATTTTAAGATAACAAATATCAAGCTAAGCTTTTATATATAGAAAAGCTTACAAGAATCTGCTAAATCAAATAAATATATTTGACTTATTGATTAATTATTTTATTATTTAGTTTAGCTTTTATTTTTTCTTAGTTATAATCTTTTTTAATTAATAGTAGCTTTATTATTTAATTATTTTAAGTTTTTAAATTATAATAACTATTAGTAATTTCATAATTTTCTTGATTTATATTTATATTTTTATTATTTTATTATCTCTTTATTAAAATAATATTTATAAATATTAATATGAGTCTTAAAAATCTTTATTAGTATTAAAATTTATAGTTTAATTCTTTTTTCTTTACCTTTTATTTAATTTAATCTTTTTTAATCTAATATTATTAAGATAAATTCAAGTAAAAATTCACTTATTAAATTTGTTATAATATATTTTTGATATTCCTTTTGTAAAGAAAGATTCTCTTCATATACTCTTTATTATATATATCCTTTTTATATTTTTATTATATATTCAAGTAATTAATAATTATTTATTTCTTGAGTTTTCATGATTACTTTTATTCTTTTATTAAATTATCTATTAATTATTATTTATTAGCATATCAAGATTCTAATTTTACTATTAGAATATCTTCTTAATACTTTTGTCTTTATTATTATTCTTTTTAATCTGACTTTTCTTTATAATTTTGGATATTTTGCTTACTCACAGAAAATATTAAAATAGTATTAATCAATTAAATCATATATTTGTTATTTTATAAATTAATTCAACTTGATCTTAGTAAGAAATATATCATTTATTTTTAACAAATAATAATATAATTAGTTAATACTTTTATATTTAATTATATTAATATTTAAGAAGAATAACTAGATTTAATTGATTAATTTTACTTATAGTTTATTTATCAAAACTTTATTTTATAATCTTAAACAAGAATTTCTTCTAATAATAATAATATTAATAGATATTATTTTGAAATTAAGAATTTAGAAAATTTGGTAACTTTTCTAATACAATCTATAATAATTCTAAAATCAAAAGAAAATAAAAATTATTCAGATTCAGAAGAAGATAATAATACTTATATTAACTTAAATAAAAATAATCAAGAAATAGAAGAAGAAGATAATCAAATAATTTAAAATAATAATAATAATTTAAATAACTTAATTATAACTATTAAAACTCTTACCAACTAAATGGCTGATCAAAATGCTTAGTCTATAAAAAAATTATTATTTCTATTAGAAAATATAAAGAAAATGATCAAGATCTAACTAAATAGCTAAGATTTTAATATAATTATATAAGCTAATAGAATTATAACTATTAGAAAAATATAGCTAGTTAGAGAATACATAAAAGATATTACTATCTTATGATATAATGAAAGAAGTAGAGATAATGCTATCTAATTAACTACCAGAAATAATAATAATGATCAGTTATATAATTTTTATTATTAATTTGTTATACACTTTTAGATTAGAGAAAGAATAAATTAATAGCAAGATGAAATAGAAATCTTATAATAGATTAGTATTATGGATGAATATACAAATAAATTTATTAATTTACTTTATAAAATAAAGCTTGATAATAAATATTTGGAAGAATATAAAATCAAAATCTATAGAAGAGAATTCAAATCAGAAATTAGAAAATAGATACAGTTTTTAACTAATAGAATATTCTTAAATATAGTTCAAGTAATCAAAAATATAGAGAAAGCTAATATAAATATTTTAACTTATAAATATTATTAATTTCAGACTTAAGATAACTTAATACTAAATATTATTTTGATAGTACTTTAAAAACTTAATTATAATCTTTCTAATTATATTATATAATATATCAAGAAAATTCAAGATATATAGTAATATAATTAAAATAGAATTCATACAGAAAACTAATTCAAGACAGACAAGATTATTATACTTAAACTTATTCTTTATTTATTATTATATGATTATTAAAAATACAGAATAGAAATAGTATCTTTAAATAATAATTTAATATTATATAGAATTAATAATATAATAAATAAAAATTAATAATAAATAATACTTATATAGTAGTATCTTCAGAAGATACTTATTAATAAATAAATAAAGAAATAAATAATTATAAATAAAATATATAATTATAATAATATACTAGTTAAATTAATAGAACAAGAAAAAAGAAAAATTCTATTAAGAAAACTATTTATAGCTAAAATAACTCAAGTATATCATGTGACTTTATGAGATAATTTTTGTGGCACAGTAACATATATGATATAATATATGATACAGTAATAATCTGTAAGAGAAAATTAAATTTGTTGTAAAATATAATATTTTTAAATAATAAATTATAATTATATATAATAAATAAAAAATTAATAATATATAATATTTATATAGTAATATTTTTAGAAGATACTTATTAATATATAAATAAAAAAAATAAATAATTATAAATAAAAATATAAAATAAGTAATATACTAACTATATTAATAAAATAAGAAAGAAAAGAAATTCTATTAAGAAACTTTCTATAGCTAAAATAACTTAATTATATTATATAACTTTCTTAACAAAAATAAAATAATTTGTAATATAGTAATTATATATAATATAGTATATAATATAATAATAATCTGTAAAATAAAGTATAATTTTATTATATTATCTCTTTCTTAAGAATTAATATTCTTATTAATATTTTAATTTAAAAAATTTAATAAGTTTTATTATATTATAAAAATTTTTTAAAGACTTTCAGATAGAATTATGAAAAAAATAATTTAGCTATTTAATTAAATATTATAGTTTATTATAAATTATTCTTTTATTCAAAATAACTTTAACTTTATATTTTTCTTTATCAATTTCAGATATAATAATAATTATAATAATATTAAATAAATGAATTTTTTATTATTATTAGAATTATATATACTATCTGAATAAAAGTATTAGTCACTCTAACTTTATTAATTGCTCAAAAATGTATATAATAATTGGGACTAAAATTTTTATATATTATAATCTAACTTATTATGAAATATATATATATTTTTTACATATTATTTATATTTATTTCTTTTGTAAACAATATAATAAACTGAATTAATCAATTTTAATCTTTACTTTGAAAATATCTGACTTAACTAAAGCTGAACATAATCAAATTATTAGACTTTTTAAAAGTGATACTATAAAAATGAGCATATTTAAGATACTTGATTTTTCTAGAATAATAGTAAGATGAATAATTCAAAATTTTCTCAAAAGAAAAAGTCTCACAATTTAATCACACAGTGGCCATTCAAAACTTTTAAATTTTGAGCATAAGCAAGTATTAAAATAGATTGTTAAGCAAAACAACAAAAAATCAGCTGAATAACTCAAAAAACTATTTAATAAAAGAACTAAACTTGATATTTATACTAAAATTATTAGAAGAAATTTACATGAAATTAATTTTTTTTCTTGCATTCCAATATCTAAGTCTTTACTTACTGATTGGCAAAGAGAAAATTGTCTAAATTGATATATTAAAAGAAAGGATTGGTCTATTCAAAAATAAAAGTCTGTTATTTGAAGTAATGAAAGTTACTTTACAATATTCAAGAATGATGATTCAGGTCATGTTTAGAGAACTCCTAGAACAAGATTTAATATAGAAAATATAACTCCTTTAGTTAAACATAAGGGTAGAGATTTGACAATATGAGATTATTTTTCTGGTAAAGTCTTAAATCCATTAGTAAAAGTGAAAGGAAAAATAAACAGATTTGATTATATTTAAATACTTAAAATCTATTTATTATCATTAATTAGTAGAGATTTTGATAAAAAAGGGCATTTATTTCAAAATGATAATGCCCCTATTTATATTGTGAAAGATGTTAATGAATGAATTGCAGAAAGAAAGATCAGAACTTTACCTAATTGGCCAAGCCAATTATCAGATTTGAACCCTATTGAATATTTATGATCAGAACTAGAAAGACATATTAGAAACTATTCAACTTTGCCTAAAAATATAAGGAAGCTTGAGACAGTATTACAGGAGAAATGGAGTCAAATTTCCAATAATATTTTAATAAATTTAATTAAAAGTATGTCTAGAAGGGTCAAAGTATGTATTACAAGCAAGAGCTGACTAACAAAGTATTAATTTTATATATAGATTCATAATAAGTTAGACTATAGCATATAAAAATTTTAGTTTCAATTATTATATACACTTTTGAATAATTAATAAAGTTAGAGTGGCCAATACTTTTGTTCAGGTAATGTAACTTTAATAATAAAATATAAAAAATAGAATATAATTTTATATATAATAATAAATTTAATTTATATATAATAGATGAGCTTATTTTAAGAATAGAGAAGGATCTAATATATTTAAATATAATCTTTTTACTAAAGTATTACTTATTCATAAAATTAATAAAATTATAAGTTAAAAATAAGACTTGATTTTTAATTTTAAATTCTTGATAATGATAATATTAATTAGTATATTTAGATTAATAATTTTATATTTTTATTAATAAATCTTTTATATTTTTAATTATATTATTCTAATATTAAACAAAATTATTAATAGTAATAACTTTATTATCTGAGATAAGTATTAAAAATATAATTGAATATTAACTGTAATTTAGCTTGAAGAGTATATAATTAAAAGAAGCTTATATAAAATTATTATATACAAATTTATAATAATAAGTTATTTATTCTAACAATCTTGATTATAAATTAAATATATATAGTATTTCTTTTAAAATATAATTTATTCTCGTGATTTATTTATCTATTTGTAGATAAAATATTATTAATATAGTTAATTTAGTATTAATTTATTTAAAAGAGATTTTTAGAAATAATTAGTAAATTTAATATTATAATTTGAAATTATAATATAAGATAGTTTATATAATTTAAAGATATTATTGAAGAAAAGTTTGATAACTTTAAATATAATAATAAAAAGTAATAATAATCTATTAAATATTTATTAATAATATAATAAAATTGGAAAAGTAATACTTGTTTAATATATCACTGAATATAATAAAGAAGAAGAAATATAATATATTATCTATGATAAATCTAAGAAAATATTAGCTCAAGAAATCTTCTTGATTATCTACCAATAGCTATTTTCTTCTCAAAGAAAATAGCTTGCTTAATTAAAATATATTAATATAAAACTTTATAATAAATATTTAATTTCTTGTAATTCTGATACTTGTAATAATTATATATGATCTGAATAAGTTAAAGAATTACTAAAAGAAGAATATTTAGAATTAGAAAAGTAAGAAAAAGCTAAAGATAGTGATTATGATTTTATTAAAGAAATCTTAAATAAATATTATTCAATATCTAATAAAAATAAAGATAAAATAGAAGAAGAGAAATTCAAAGAATAGTTAGCAAATTTAATAATCAAAATTTATAATAATAAAGATAAAGAAAAAATATCTAAATGAGCTTATAAATATGATATAAACTTTGATCTCAGATATTCTAAAGAAGAAGTAATTCTTGTTTAATCTTATCAAATAATTATGATTGATCTTTATTTAATAATTGAAGTTTCTGTAAGAACTATATGTTAGTTAATGTCTTGATTATCACTGATCAAGAAAGAAATAAAAGTTAAAGAAGAAATAATTAATACTGAATATATTAGAAATATTAGAGTTCTTTTATATAATAATTCAAATAAATCTTATAACATTCAATCTAATAAATGAATTGTTCAAGCAATCTTTTAATAACTTGTTTCAATTAAAGAAATGAAGTTTGTAAACACTAGAAAAAAGTTAGAAAAATTATCTTGTGGAACTCAAGAATTTGAATCAACTGGAAAGAATAAAGTAAAAGTATACTTTCTAAATAAAGAAGAAATTAAAAAAAATAATTGAATAAAGAAGATTAACTATTAAATAACAAGATATTTTATATAACTTATTACAATTACAAGTTTATAAAGATATTTTTGTATCAGATCTAAATAAACTTGAACAAATTAATATTATTTAACATTTAATTAATACTAAAAATGTAAAAGTATATCTATTAAAAGCCTTACAAAATAACTATATCTGATCAAGAATTTATTTATGATAAAATTCAATGAATATTAGATACAAATATTATCTAAAATCTAATAGTTTCTGAATTTTACCTATTATAATAGTAACAAAGAAAAATAACAAGAATGATTTTACATTAATTACAGAAAATTCAATACTTTTACTAAGAAAAATATCTATTCTTTATCATAAATTGATGAAATAATAGATAATCTTGGAGATATCAAATGGTTTTTATTTATAAATCTTATCTTTGATTATTAATAAATCAAAATAGATCTATTCAGTATAAAAAAGATTATATAAATTCAAAGTTATATCTTTTAAACTTTATAATATACTAGTAATTTTTCAACAAGCTATAAATAATATATTTGGAGATTATAACTAAAAATTCATCATGATTTATATTGATAATATAAATATATACTCAAAAACTTAAAAAAAAAATATCTATTATACTTATAATAAGTCTTTTAATAAATTAGAAAAGCTAAATTAAAACTCAATCCAGAAAAATATAACTTTACTCAAGATAACTTATTCTTTCTAGGACACATAATAATTCAAAATAAAATATTATCTGATCTCTTAATTATTTAATGAATTCAAGAGTTTTTTATACTAATAAATATTAAAAAGCCTAGATTATTCTTAGAACTAGCTGGATATTATAAGAAATTTATTAAAAGATTTTCTCAGATAGCAGTATTACTATTTAAACAAGAATGATATTATTTTTATTTGAACTATAGATCAAGAGAATATATTTTAGACTTTAAAAGAAAAACTTATCTCTGCTCTAATCTTAATCTATTCTGATTTCACAAAAAAATTCTATCTTTATACTAACATCTCTAACTTTAGACTTAGTATAATATTATCTTAGAAAGATGATAAAGAAAGAGAATGAGTAATAGCATATATAAGTGTTTTACTTAAACTAGTAAAAAAGAATTATAATATTATTAAAAAAGAAACTCTAGCTATAGTTTAGACTGTTAAATAATTTTAATATTATTTTCTTGGATCTCTTTTTAAAATTATTACTAATTATAATATACTTCAATAGTTATTTATTAAATAAATTAATTCTGGATTTCAAATCTCAAGATAGATAATAATTATAATAAAATATAACTTTATTATTACCTATAGAGCTAGAAAAACTAATTAAAATATGGCTATTCTCTCAAGAATATATTTGCAAGAGTAGAATACAAAACTCACTTAATTAATAAAATATTTGAAATAACTTTTACTAGATAACTAATTAAATAAATTATTCAAATTTGATTAACTTAATATAATAGATTTAATTACATATTATGACTTAATAAGATATTTGAAAAATAAAAGTTATCCTATAGGATATACTAAAGAATAACAAAAAAAAATTTGTTAGCAATCAAATACTTTTTAATAATTAATAAAATATTTTATAAAAAGAATAAAAGAAAAAAATCTATCATATTATTTTGAAAATGAAATTAAAGTAGTAATAACTAGTATATATTCAGATTTACTTGCTAAATATTTTGAATTTAATAGAACCTATCAATGAATAGCTATTAGATATTGATGGAATAGAATGAAAATAGATATAAAGAACTTTATTAAATCTTTTAAAACTTATCAAAGAACTGATAGATAAACTACAAAATAACTTTTATATTCTATTAAAGTTAAATAGTCTTTTGATAAAATTATAATCAATCTAGTTGAATCTTGCAAAGTAATCAAGAAAAAAAACTAATTTATTGTTGTAATAATAAATCTATTTACTAAATAGCCTTAAGCAAAAGTAATTCTAAATAAAAAAGCTAGTATAATTATCAAATTTATTTTCAAAAAAATAATTTATAGATACAGATATTTAAAAAAATTATAGTCTGATCAAGAAACTGAATTCACAGCTTAAGTAATTGAGAAACTTATCACTTAATTTAGAATTAAACACAAGTTTTCATTACTATACTACTCACAGACTAATGAAATAATAGAATAATTTAATAGAACTTTATATGAAATACTTATATTATATTAGTTGAATAATAAGATATATATATATTATTAATATTATTTGCATACAGAACACTTTAAAATAATACTAACAAATATGAATCTTTCTTCTTGATCTATGAAAGAAATATTTAATTACCTATTAATTTGAAATATCTATTACTAATAAAAGATAATGAAAATGAAAAAGATCAAATATTAAATCAAATATTCTTTTTAATTTATCATTTACCAAATAATATCAATACAGTACAAAATTGAATTATAAGATAATAACAATAAATAAAAGAAAGATATAACTCAAAATTATAAAGAATTATACAATTTAAAATTGATAATAAAGTTCTAGTATATAATATAAAGTAATATATTACTTACAGAAATGAATTTCAGTCATAATGAAGTACAGAATGTTTTTATATTTATGAAACTCTTAATAATAGAGCTTACAAATTATGAAACTAACATAACCAACTATTATATAAAATCTTTAATAATATTTAATTAAAAAGTTATCACAATAAAAATAACTATTTTGAATTAAGAATAATTATTAAACATATAAAAATATCAATAATAGGAGAAGAAAATAAAAATTAGATTTTTAAACTTATAATATTTATTCATTTATTTATTTCTTAATTATACACAAACTTTATTTAGTTGTATATATATGTATATATGCTAATCATTTATTAAAATTTTTATTTTATAAATATAGAACTTTTATTTTGATAGTTTCTTTAAATTTTTATCACTTTTTATTATTTTAATACTCTTATTATTTAGCTTAATTTTTTGTTAGTATTTAACTTTTTAAAGATAAATATTCTTCTTAATAATTTCAATTTTATCTAAAATATTTTAACTCTTCATTAATAATTAAAAGATAATGAATTTATAAGTTATTAAAGATCAGTTAATACTTAAAGATAATAATTAAAAAGTTATTTATAATCTAATTATTAGAAGATAATTCAACTTTAGTATAACTTTGAAAATATCTCAAGAATCAGAACCAATTATAAAAGAAATTTCAATCTTAATAAATAATTTATAAGATAGTATCAGAATAAAATAATTTATAGATATTGAAAAATAATTATTAATTACTTTATATAATAACTAGAACTTAATTAAAATTATATATATATTATATAACATAATTTTAAACTCTCTTTATATAATTTAGATATCAAAATATTAATTTTTAATTTGAATTTTTTTCTTATACTTATTTGTCAGAATCTTTTTATCTAAAATATATATTTAAATAAATATAATAATATATTCCTAGCCAGAGTATTTTACTTAATTAAATATATTATTTTAAAATATTATTCTTTATTAAATTCTTTTTCTAGATTAAAAATAATAATTATCTATATTTAATAAGAGTCAAAGATTTATTTTTCAACTTTTTTTTATATAATATAATGAGAACTTTTATTTTAGTCTCAAAATTTCACTTGTATTCTAGAAAAGTAATCTCATCTATACTTTCATACTTTTTTTTCAGTAATTTTAATTATTTCACATTTCAAAAACAATCTTGATTCTTCATTATTCTAACTTTTCTTGAGATATTTGAAATTTTTGCTATAAAAAAAGAATAAAAGTATCTATATTAGATTTATTTTTAATAAGAAATTTCAAAGATAAAAAATTGATATCTTTTTCTTGTTATATTAGCTTTATTAATAATATCTATATAATATTTATCTTAAAAAGAATTGAAATCTGATTTTAAAAAATTTATGATTATATTTGAATAAGCATCAGAAAGAATTATTTTTGAATATTTATTTATTTTAAGTTTCAAGTATATAGATTATTTATTATAATTTATTTCTTAATTAAAATATACTTTAAATTTTTTTAATAACTTATTTAAAAATTCTATAAAATATTTTAAATTATAATTAACATGTGATTTCTATTTTTTTCTAAATATTGTATAGTAAAAATACTTATTTTTCTTATAAATTAGTAGAAGTTTAGTAAATTAATATCAAAGTCTTGACATAATAAAGTATAAAATATATAAATATTCAAAGAAAAATCTATTCTTTATAAAATCTTCTCTAAACTAATAATTTTTTGCAATAATAAATTACAAGAAGTCTTTTTTTGTGAGTCTCCAATAACTATAAATTTATGATTCTTATACAAATTATTAAAGAGTTTATAACTTGAACTAATATATTATATATATTTCATATCTCTTTTTGAAAATATTTTTTTATAAAATCTTTAGTTATATCTTTAGAGATCTTTTTATAAAAAGATGTAAGATTATATTTTTATAAAGCAAGTTTATAGACTAGATTTATATTCTTTTTTCTTTCTAAATATTCTCAAATATTTAAAGCTTCTATATTACTCAAAATCTGAATATTAGCAATTATTAAATATTTTTCTATATTCAGAATTTTTTTAATTAAATATATTTATAAAAGTAATTATTTATTTTTATTATTTTTTATAAGTTTTGAGTTGATAGAAGGATAATTTTTGATAATATTAATATTATAATATATTATTATAATAAATTAGTAAGTGGATTTTTACTTAAATTCATCTTAATAATATAGTGTTGAGAGAGATTGAAAGAATTAAAGGGTGAAGAGAGAAAGATTAGATTATATTTTTAATAATAATAAAGATTTCTAAGATCTGTATCAATATCTACAGATATTATCTTTAAAAGGATAAAATAAATAAAGAAAAAATAAAATAAATCAAAGAAATTATAAAGATTAGCTTAGTAAAGTTACTAGTAATTGATATAATTCAAGATTTAAAATAATTAAATAGTAAAATTACTATTAATCAAAGAAAATTATAACTAAAGAAA
>CAJVPS010001377.1:0-15894 GCA_910591765.1 Ambispora leptoticha | reverse complement strand
AATTTTTATATTTAAATAAATTCCAATATCTAATAACTTAATTAAATAAGATAGAATTAAAATTTTATTTTGAAAAAATAATCTATTAATATTTATCTAAGATATAAATCTTTTTGCACTGATCTATGATTTAATTTTAATTATATTTTTCTAAATATATCTGTTATAATATATATTTTTTTAAATATATATTATTAAAATTAGTTTTATAATGAAACTTATTAATTTATTATATATCTTTTAAATAAATATGAAAAATTTTTATAATTTTACTTAATAATAAATATTGCAATTATTATAATCTGATAATATTTTATTTGTTATAAGATTGCAACTAGTTACAACCTGATAATGCTTATTTATCACAATATTATAATAATTAAGAAGTTTATTTTTAGTCTTATTAAATCTTTAAGTATATAAAATCATGTAATTATAATAAGTTTGATCAGAATTATGAAAAGTATAATCAAAATTATCAATTATTATATATTCATTTTTCTTATTACAATATTAAGAATCAATAAAATATATTTCTTAGAAATAAACATTTCAATCAGTCTAATTATTCTCTCAAATTTTAGTTACTGACAAATATATTTTATAACTATGACAATACATGTATAAATATTTCTCTTTCATAGTTAGATTATACATAATTTGTAAGCTTGACCATTTTTTACATAATTTATCGCATATATATATTAACTTTCTAAATACACACTCCTCTAAGTGCACACAATCAGGCTGGTCTCGAGGGTGTGCATTTAGAGAAGTGTGACTGTATACTATTATTTTGATTAATAAGTTATAATAATATTATTAATATAAATATTATTTTAATGATTTATTAACATGGCGTTTATGTTTATAAGAAAGTGAACATGATAATAGATTAAAAGTTCGCACAAAGCTTGAATAATCAAGCTTTAAGAATTTATGCAAGTATAAGTTATTTTCAAATAATATACTTTATTTTTAATTTTTATGAATTATGTCACAAACATTTATATATCTATAACTAAACTTGCTTGCTTCGAGAATGTTATATCAGATCACATGTAATATAGTAACATGTTCTTGCAGATGATGAAAAATGTTCACACAGGAAATACTTTCAAACAATTAAAGAGTACTCTTACAACCTTATTTTTACTAATAAAAATTAAAAAGAAACCTGGGCACAAAAATGGCTAAGAAAAAAAAGATAAGTGAGAATTCGCCCTTTTTAGATCAAATAATCAACAATCATCACATGAAAAACATGTTTTTGACATTTTTAACGGGATTCATGTTTGCTTATGTAGATGTGGAAAAATTTTTAGATCGTCACTATTATCCAAAGGTAATCTCCTTTTTTCAGCATGAACAATCGTAATTTTAAAATATTATCAGTGTTATTTTGAAAGGTGGTTATTTATTTAATGATACGATTTTATTATTGTTATAAGCATTATATATATATTATTCGATACTTGTTTAAAAATTGAGATCCGATTTACGAGATTTTTTAGGGTGAATAAATCTCAACTTTTTAATTTTGATAGTTCGTTAAGAAATATTCGGAAAATATGTATTAATAACATTTAGATAATGCACAGATTATGCTTGTCCCTTTTTTCAAGATAAAGGCATCCTTTTTATCAAGATAAAGGCACAAAGCAACCAATAAATTATTTGATTTATGCATCTATTTTTTTGATTCCCTCTCTGCTGCATTTTTTAGCAGAAAAAAAAATCGAATTTTAGTTTAATTTTTTATACGTCACACAGGGTGTCACGATGCTATAAATAGATATGTAGCTAGCATTTAGTGTAGATACCGCCAAGCAACAATCAAAGAAATGCAGGGGCCAATTTGTGGGGTATAAAAGATTTACGTATAACATGATTAATCGAAAATAAACTACATGGTCATTAAATTATTTAGTAAAAACGACAACGATGTTGCATCATTGAAATAAGAAAGAACTCCTTTTTTGACAATGATTTTTTTATGATTGCTTTTTTTAATTGGGAGTGAGAATTTACTTTAGCGAATCAATTTCTGATTCGCTATAGTAAATTAATTAAATATCATTGGATTAACAAATCTTGATTTTCATTGGCTAAAATGGTAGATCAATTACTATATTTAGAATGAAAATGAAGAGAACTTTTGTTCGTTGGTAGAATATGACGAATTATTTTCCATTGTTCGTTTTTTTTAGACGAGAGAGATTATTTTGGGGGATTCTAGGAAATTAAAATATTTCTTTTTCAAAATAATTCAATCGAAAAAATAAAATTTATTCATCCATATGTTGTACATGTTCACACGAAACTTACCCTCCTCCTAAAAAGATAACCGCCACCATCACCTCAACATCAAAATCAACATCATCAACAACATCAAACATCATCAACATCATTCAAACAAACAGTTTTATTTTTTAATATAATCTTATTAAACAAACAAACAAATAAATGATTTAATTTAATTTAACTTTATATATAAATCTAACCAAATCTATAATCTGACATAGAGATGGGGTTCAATTAAAAAACAAATATTCTTGGACATGAATCGAAACTGTACATGTACTCGTCTTCCAATTACTGGATTTCTTACCTGTTATCATTCTTGACTATTCGCACAGCCCAATTTTACACTCATTATTATGTACATAACATCAACCCTACATACACAACTACTCATCATAAGTTTTTGCTTATACTTCAATTACTCCCTTGTACTTGCATTATTATTCTCTCAGCCAATTCTATACATGTCCAGATATTAACTGCTTGCATTATTTAAAAAAAGTCAATAAGAGAATATTACTTTATGCATGTATGTATATCGATCCTTTTTTTCGTTGGTTACGCGAATATACACATTAAAATATGCATATGTAGATACACAACCTTTCATTAAGCAATTTAAACAATTCATTGAATAATAGAACTACAATTTTGTACCGCTAAAATGAAAAGTGGGAGATATAGATCTATTAACTCATACATACATATATACGCACATACATACATGTACGTAATACTGTATGTACGAATGTGTGTGTGTATATATATATATATATGTGGATAGATAAAAAATTAAAATCCCCGAAGATAAAGTAAATGCGACTTCTATAGATGACATTGCACACGCCAAACATAATTTCCTCTCTCGGGCAAAAAGTTCAAAAAACGGTATCATTATATGCATCTTGTTTGAACGCAACGTAATTATATAGAATAAACAAGGGATGAATGGATGAAAATGGATGGAATGGTCATCTTTTTTGAGGGTATTATAAATGAAGTTATTTGTTGGTCGCCTTCCCATGATATTGTCTTCCTTAGCTCCCTGATGCACATTAATTAATTATCATCGAGATCAAAATTCATTGATACTGTGTATACAATTAACTGCTATCATCACTAATATTATGCATCACTCCTTCTTCTTATTTAATAATAAGAAGCATGATTTATAAGGTTAATGCATCGCAATCAGTTTTTTTTCAATGCATAATGAAAAAAATTGGCCCCTACTCCTTAACTAATATTACATCCATCTACATCCATCATCTCATCATTACTGTCATCACTCACTAAATCATTAAATGCGAAGCGAATATATTAGAATGTGATATTGATTAATTGAATGTAAAGAATGATTAAGAGTTTATTCCATCCATCAGTCCAGCATCATCAACATCCATCCTTCTTACTTAAATTAATGAATAAATTAATTGATGAATAAGAAACTATTAAAGTATATATTAAATAACAACACATCCCTCTCTCCCGCTCTCGTGTGTGTCGTACACGGATAATTATCATTATTATTGTCATCGATATTATTGTCATTTAAAAAAAGTAATATTTATTTATTATTAAAACCATACACAAATATTTTGACAGCTTCTTTCTTTACCTGCTGATTACCTGCTGCTACTGCCATTATACCACAAATAAAACAAAATTCCCATCCAAATATTACGAGAATAAGCGCGCGAACTAACGCGAAACTTAAAAACATAGATAATTTTGTCATAGGTTTTTTCATTAATTTTAATTTCATCAGCAATCATCAACAAGACCAACCAGCTACATCACTTCTATGAAAACCTGTTTATTAATATTGATATTAATATCCATCACAATAATAAAAAATCAACTTCTATTTAATTAATCGATATTTCCTTTAATTAATCAAATAAATAATAATTAACAAAAACCGAAGATTTTTTCTCCCTTTTTTTTTTTTTTTTTTTTTACTCTTCCTCCTTTCCGTGCTCCTCTTATTCGCGCAACAATCGATCAGTATCACACACATTGTAAACATATCAATATAAATAAAGGTCAGCCCTTTGCATCCCCTTTCAGTAATTCAAAGAAAAAGTTGCCATTTGAAAGAGGTAAGTTTAATTTTACCAATACACAAGTACGGGTGAATAGCTAACAGTATTAAACTTTATCCAATCTAATACATTCGATTCAACTTTATTCCATTGTATCGCTACAACTTTATTTGACTTTTTTTTTATGTTCGCATATCTATCACACGATATTAATCATTTTGCTCATTCTATTCATTTGATTCATGCAGTGTGTCATGTTATTCCCCGTAAATAAATAAATAGCAATACCTAAAAGATATTCATTTAAATTACGTAAAAACAATTATTTCAATCACTCAAAACATAACCTGCCGTTTTGCTGTTGATGTTTTTCTTTATTATGGTTAATCTTCAATTCATTATTTTTATTTATTTATTTATTTGATTTGATTGATTTATTTCCTTTTTTAAATAATAATAACATCATCAACCGACTTTCCCATCAAAGTTCTTATTTCTTACTTTATTTTTTCCCCTTACACAAAAACACCACACATTTGTGTCTATACCTTACATGCCAATACATATACATATACATATATATATATACCCTAAAATAAATATATTTTAATTAATATTAATTTAGATACCTTATTGCCTGATATACATATCGACTTCGTTCGTCTTCATAATCTTATCTTCAAATCAGGTAAATCGTCAAATAAAGTTACTCTTACTCAATAGTGAAAGTTACCTCCTTCCCCCTCGTTCCTGAAAATTGAACCATCCATCCATCCCGTTTATATTCTTCGTTTTTTCGTCACCAATCTTACAATAACAAATAAATCAAATAATTAAATAATTAAACAATAAAACCAACACATTACACAAACCACAAACTCCGTACACAGCATATTTAAATTAAATTAATGTCTTAAATGTTTGTTATTTATACAACTGCTTCTTTATTAATTGTATAT
Source organism: Ambispora leptoticha (assembly GCA_910591765.1). Lineage (NCBI taxonomy): Eukaryota > Fungi > Glomeromycota > Glomeromycetes > Archaeosporales > Ambisporaceae > Ambispora > Ambispora leptoticha. Next base: position 10,586 of record CAJVPS010001377.1, on the reverse strand, counting down.
ATAATAATATTAATAAACGAACTACAATCGATAATTATATCCATCATTGGACTGTCTATCTGTCTACGTATCCCGTCAATCCACATCCACCGGACGAACGAACGGACGGACCATTCTTAACAGTTTTTTTTGTCTACTATCAACAAATCATCATCATCATATTACTATTATTGGCATCATTATTATTTTTTTTATTATTATTACATTGATATCAAACAATAATTTAATTAATTAATAATTATTAAAAAATACCAAATATTTTCTATCAAAAAAATTTGTCTATATAAATATAATCAAATACAGTAATCCACCACCATTCACACTTCTCATCATTCTTTCGACTTTCTATCTACTATTAAGGCGCATTTTTTTCTCGCCCTCTCGTTTTCCCGCATTTCATTATCCATTAAAAAAACAGCATCTCCTGGCAATATACACACACACATATATATATATATGTATATATATATATATATATATATATACATATATATATATATATAAACATAATATATATAATATTAATAATAATAAATATTAATTTATTTATAATATATTTGGTCCGTTTCGCTACACGACTTCTTATTTATTACAATTCAACATTTCAAATCATTCTTAATTAATTAATTAAAAATATAAATTTGCTTCTTTTCTTTTTATAAACTTTTTTCCATTCATCCATTCCCTGTCGTCAACATAACCACTGTTCAGTAAATTCTTCATCTCTTTGTAAGAGAGACAGACCAGGAAGAAAGAAGAGTAGAAACATTTATTACGTATAGAGCGAAATAAAACAAGGTGGGCAAAAGAGATTACACATACATTTACATACATTATTTTTAACACAAGTTTTTTATATTATCATTTGTGCAAAGAAAATTTGGACTTAAAAATCATATAATTATACTACATATATGTATACACAAAAAATTTATTAAACTTTAAAATTTTACTAAGACTAAACGCACAGTACATAGACTCACATAGTATATATATATATATATATACTATAACCAACCTCCTAACCCATTTCTACACACTTTTACCTCTCCCATTTACATCACCGCCTTTTCACTCACTTTCAAACTTTCTCACACTTTCGCGTTATTTTTTCACGTCTTCTTTACTGGTTTTTTTTCCAAATTAGCAGTAGTCGTCAGTAAAAAGAAGAATTGAAAAGTAAAAAATTTAGTTAAAGTTTTCCCTTAATGGTTTCCTTTACACCCGTAACGAGTTCGTCTGCCAATGAGAATAATCAAATGGCGACAAATGACAACAGCACCACAATAACTTCCTCTACTTCTACAACAACTTTACTGGAACAACAGTCACTACGACCACCACAAGAAGATTCCAACAACGAGATTGAAGACGGCGATGATTATCGCCGAGAACGAATTAATCAAGAAAATCTTCAACTTGTTAGTCGAGACGAAAATGAAAGTCCGAATCACTCAAGGAACGAAGAAACACCCCGAAATTATACGGCAGCAACCACAACAATAATAAATAATACCTTCAATACACTGACCCCGCCTACCCCTCCAGCGCTTCCTCGAAGGAAATCTTCAGTTCTTGATATTTCTAGTTTACTGTGTGATTTTGCTTCTGCTTCTGTAGCTTCGCCTGTTAGTGATGCTTCTTATGACGACGACAAAGATGTGATGGATGGCGTGTCTACTAGTATTACTTCTAATACTCATGCTATGAATAATAATAATAATAATAGTAGTAGTAGTAGTAGTAGTAGTAATCATCATCAGTTAGGAGAAAATGAATCTTTTGTTGGATCGCAGCAAAATCAACCCTTTAATAATGGTCGAAGCGCTCCTTTTACTCCGGCTAATTCTCCTCCACTATCTGATGATAATAAAAGTGCAAACACATCGATTAGCAATAATATTGAGAATGAAGCAACGACAAATAATAATAATAATAATAATAATAATAATAATTCGAATACGTATTTCAAAACTCTTCATCATTCTCATTCTCACTACTCGCTACAGCATCAATCACCACTAAGCCCACGTCATAGACTACAAAGTTTTAATCATCATCACGAGACAAATCCAATATTCTCGCATCATAAAAGACTACGAATGAGCGAAGATCATTCCTCGAATGGTCCATTAGTATTACCGCCAATAAGGAGTTTTGCATCCGTACCAGATCTAAGAGCGGAAGCAAGACATTCATCATCCTCTCCACATAACCATAGTAATCATCCACATCGTCACCATCATCATAATCATAATTTCTCGCCGTTTCATTTGCACGCTGAACCACATAAGTCGTGGACTCCTCTCGACCAATTTGCTGCAATTTCTGAAGCTGTCCGTTCGGACTCGCAGAGATCCTTAAAGTCACCGAGATTGGTAAAACCAGAAGCAGATTTATCATTATCATCATCTCCAGAAGATGGTCATCGTTATCAACAACAACATGTGTCCTCAAAGAATAATGCTGGTGGTAATTCACAAGAGCATGAGCGTGAACATTTATTAAGAAGATCTTCTTTCGATACATCGCAGATGAGATTTTCACCACTTGCACCTTCTGCATTGAATCCTTTTGCTACACGACTACCTCCTGCTTCATTTTTAGAAAGACGTCACTCTGATTCTCCGGCAGCTCAAGGAAGAAATTTAGAGGCATCTCGTGTTACGTCTCCTGGGTCATCTTATTCAACGTATGGTGCTGGTGTTTATCCGGCAAATGCTAATACAAATAGTAATAATGGTAATGGATACGCTTCAACGTCTCATATGTCAATGCCTCAGCATTTACCCTCACCATATCATGACCCGTCAAATGGAACATCAATGGTCAAAGCGAAGCGTAAACGGGCAAACGCTAATCAGCTTAAAGTTCTCAATGAAGTCTTTCAACACACGTTCTTCCCGTCAACGGAATTACGTATTCAGCTAGGCAAACAGTTGGGTATGTCACCACGTACAGTACAAATTTGGTTCCAGAATAAACGACAAAGTTGGCGTAGTAAGACAAGAGCATCAGCGACCAATGGAGGCGCTCAAGGTGATGATGATCAAGGAATGAATCCTGAAGAGATGGATACCAATGATGATAATAATAATAACGGTGGTAGCACTGGCAATGATCATAATATGGGAAGAAGGTCGAGTAACTCTAGTATGAGTTCTTCAGATGAGGAGGAACAAGATCAACGATCTGTGCCTGATTCGCCGTTGGACAGCTCATCATCCTATTATCGAAATAATGGTGTTGATGATTACTTTTCACGGTCTCAAATTAATAGCAGCAGTGAAAGTATAAATGGCACTTCTACTTATTCGCAATTACAACAGCATAATCATCATCAACAGAATTATCATTCTTCTCCCTCATCTTCTTCGATTCATCAAAATGAAGATTATTTTCATTCTTCTCATCATGGTTACGTTTCGGGTTCAAATATTTCAAATTCTTCGTCTCCTCTTTCCCCACCATCGTTACTGAATCACAAATCAAATAACGAACGACTACCAAATATCGTCTCCTCGTTTTCAACACCAACCGCTGCTGTTCCTTCGACAACAAATGGTCATAATCACCATCATCGTTATGACGCATTTTCAAACAATAGATTACCAGTACCTATCCCAAATAATGCTATTTCATCCTCACCACCGTCATCAAATCATCGTCATCATCTTCATCAACCACTTCCGCCAACTTCCTCATTTGGTTATACGTCCATGGTTAACACTGGTATCTAGGAAAAAATAATTGAAGTGGAACTTTTTTTTATTATTTTTGAGAACGACTTATTGATTATTAACCATAGATACTATGTGATTTTTTTGGGAAATAATCGCATTAATATTATTAATTTTATAATATTTTCTTAAAATCACTTTATGTAATTTTTTTCTTTGTATATAGATATGTTAAGTTTTTTATTGTTTGACTTCTGGCACTTTATATCACAAACTTACTTGAGATTTTATATATATATATATATATATAGTTTGGTGGAGGTGGTTGGATGTCTCTCACTTTCCTCCCACCTCTCGATGTTAAACATCCACTCCAAGTTATATATATTATATGTTAATTATATCATATTATTTTATCTTTATTTCACTCTTTTCGACTGGTTTCGAAATACTGATTGTATTGTTTCTTCATACATACCAAAAATCACGCAAGAACACAAATTAATAAATGGTTACCTTTTTTCCATCCATTTTCCAAATTATCCCACTTTTGTACATTTTTAATATTCGTTTTCTTTCGAATTTACATTTTTATTCTGTCCGATTGAGATTATTTCGCAACAACATTCACGCGTCAGATGTCTGTGTCTACATTTTCGTTATTATCGTGTGTATGAGCTTTTTTCAGGCAAGAAATATTGTTATTTTAACCTTAGTACATTGGTTGTCTTGTGATTTAGACAATCCGTATTTCTTCTCCTTTAATCGACATCCTTACAATCTCTATACTACCCATAAAAAACATTATTCTTGGCAACGGAAAGCCGCTACTAAAACAACACGTACATTACATGATGCGTGAACGACGGAACATTTCAACCCTTTCATCACTCTTCTCGTGCGTTTTTTTCTATTGTTTTTTGGATTCGTCACTAATTAATTAATTATAACTTTCATATGAATTACTTATATTTAAAGTCTAGGAAATTAATCACCAAAATTATATATATATGTATGCCTTTTTATTTCTTTGTTTAATCTAATTTAATTTTCTCATCAAATCGGTCATTCTTCCCCTTTCCGAATTCTTAATAATCCTTTACAAACACACAGTTTTCTATTACTACTGCTAATACATTTGCAAAATCACAATTCTCGTTTTTTCGTGCGGATACCGCAGACACACACAAAAAATAAAAAAAATCAATGTACCTGCTAACTAAACTTGTATTATCATTGGACCAAAAAAATCACACAAAAGATTAAGATATTCGGAAAGCCTCCTCCATCATCTGATAAATAATTTTGAAAACAAATACCTCAGGAAATTTTCCGCTCGGATTCGAGAACTTCGCATCTTAAAAGAATTTCTCGATTTTGTTAAATTAATCCCTAATTGATTAAAGAATCAAAAAGATTTAGACAGCTAATACAATAATGAATTACTGGTTAGTGCTAAGTCGAGAAATTGTAACAACTAATATTATAATATGTCATAATTTTTGACTCCGAGCTTTCATGTCCCGAGTGTCAGTGCGTTTTATCAGCTGATTAACGCCTTCCTCCCGTGAAATCTGTCAACAAAGAATGACTCTTGATTTTCAAACGTAATACCTTGTCCTCCCAGAAATTCAACAGATTCATAAGAAAATTTTCCGAAAATCACGCAATAAAATGAAAAAAGTATTAATAGTATTTATTAAAGAACAGTAAATAGGCTAAATTTCATATTATCGTTATCGATTTCCGAATATGCCATATCGTCAATATTTTTAATGTTAGCGTTGAAACGAAACCAGATTAAAACGAAATCTGGACTTTTATTCGGGATAGTGTATTATTTTAGCAACCCACTCGATTTGATTTGTTATAATCTACCACAATTAGTTATGCGTGTTAAATTTTGGCTTTAAAACTAAACCCCGAATATCTTGAAATATATATGTTAAGTATACAAGGGCAGAATGCATTTATGCAACTCGAAGGTCTCTATAATTTGTCGCGAACTGCAAATGGCGACAATACTGCTAGCAAGGAATACCATCATGTAGGGAAATACATCATCGAAGCAGCTACCGATTCAGCTACAATACCATTTATTTTCCTTTGAATAATTCGAATCCGGAAAGAATTATCAGATAAATTAAATAATATTCGGGTTTCTTGTTCTAAACAATAATCGGTAAACACTGATATTTCTCTAATCTTCCAATGCTTCTGAAAGCTAATCAATGATTCATAAAAACTTAATGCACTCTTTCTCGTTTGTAACATATTTTCCAATGATCTTTGCCCGTTGTAGTTTCAAACCCGTTATATTCTTCTTCAAGTTGTGTTTTCCGTGTCTTTGCGTAATATTAATCTCAAACTCGAATTTGATAAGTTTTCGTTCATATATTGATTGTACGACATGGCGCATATTGAGAAAGGTGATGAGTGCTTTATCTTTCTCGAAACAACTGGTTTTGAGAACAAAGGATACCATGTTATCGTCATGTGCTATTTCAGCATGCTGAGATAATGCGTAGGAAAAAGTTGTCCGTGTAAAATTTTCAACGCAGTGGTAATGCATGATTTTCTTTTAAGGATGAGTTTTATATTAACCATCCTATAGAGTCTTTATCTGATACTCGAAAGCTAAAGACAAGAACCAGTGAAAAAGAACTCGACCAATCTGGAGTCAACATTTATACACGCAGCGTTTCCTCCAACATCTGAACTGACGATCTGTATTACGATGATTGTAACGATACTACATGTAATAAATGTGGCAAGCTGCATCTTTTGGTGAGGGAGTATTGTATGAGTGTTCTACGATATAAAACTGATGAAAATAGGTTATCAGTTTAATTAAAATTTAGAATAATAATCATACATAAAAACATTTTTAGAATGCTTATAAACAGGGCTTTATACCCTTTGCATTTAGTATAGTATGCCTTCTCTCTGCATTAATGCAAATTTGAATGCAATTTGGCATAAGGATGATACACATAAGAACTACCTTCTCAAAAATGTATCTTTAATTTCTTTTTCACTAGTACAGTGAAAACCTTTTGCAACATGTTCAACTTTTCGTTATACCATTACATTAACGCTTCTTTTCATGTTTCCACTTTGAAAGATAACCCATATATTTTGTATAAAATTGAGAGCCAGACCCCATGAAAACCATAGCAAAATGCATATTGCATACTGCGCCACAAAATTTCATGAAAAAGAGACTTTATATTAATAATCAAGAAGTGAATAATTGAAATTTGAGTATTTTTGTAAAGATAAATATTATATCATTTACAAGAATGAATACGAGTATAATTTAAGAATTTTTGCAGGATTGCAGTGAGATCTTGCCAAAAGTTCTTTCAGATCTCAGGATCAATTTTTTTAATTTTTTTTGATGACAAAGAAGGAGGTTTATTGCATATTAGTAACAAGTAAACAGGAAAAATATAGTGTATATTAACATAAATCATTAGGTAATTTATAATATCTCTGCACATTTCAGCAGATGTACACTGTTAAAAATCTGTCCTCCATTACATTCCGTGCGGACTGTGAATTGCATATTGTGCCCCTGATGCAATACTCCCAGGATTTGCATACCCATAACACAATTTCCCAACCTCCTTCGTACAAAGTACCTGAGGGAATCTCTAAGAGGATTTATTATAAATACTCGGGTACGATATGCAGTGTATTGTTGAGTACAGTCAACTCTGTAGATAACGAACCTTAAATTTTAGATTTATTATATAAACGTTAGATATAACGAACTTTTATTAATAGACTGTTGTTAACATTAAAAGTTCAAGGGTTGAAACTTTATATTTTACACACGTGATGGAATGAATTTCAATTAGCACAAATGTTTGATATAGTTATTCATTAATACCTAATGTATAATTCCGTTTATGCTCGTTTGACAGGGAAATTGGTTTTACTTATTTTTAACAATCTACATTCATTAACTTCTAACATACATACCCTTAAAATATACCGTATATGACTGAAAATAGGAAACTCCCGATAATAAGAAACTTTTGGCTTTTGAAGGCAATTACGATAAAATGATAAGTCCTGTAAATAAGAAACTTTTTGCATTATGCATTTATTAAATGCTATAATTAATATTTCGGAAGCTACATATTCGCTTCAAAGAAATCTTCATATTACCAGTAGGTGTTTTTACATTTCTTTGGGTAGAAATGGATTTATCGATCACTATGTTAGTGTGCATTATTGCATAATAAATCGGAACATAAAATCAAAAAGTCTCAAAAATAAGAAACTTCTTGATTTTTATTTTCAAAATGACGATTTTCGAGGTTCTTATTTTCAGTCATATACGGTATTATCGGAAATTCCAAAAACGAATCTATCACTTTGGTAGCTAATAGCTCAAAATACAGTGATTTAATTTAAATGAAGATATCCCATTAGATTTGTCTCAAATGGACGGACATCTTGATCACTTGATTTTGAGATATAGGGTATCAAAGTGGGATTTCCGATAATTCCGTAAATCGCGATCTATAGCAAGTACCTCTTGTAAAAAATTTAAACCTCAATAATCCGACTTTTTTGAAAGAACTAAATATTTGTTTCACAAATAAATAAATTTAAATTCACAGTGTAATTTCTTAAAAATTTTAGTTACTAATTTATTAGCTTTGAGGTTTAAATTCTTTAGATTTTTTACTAGGAGTACTTATTATAGATCGCGATTTACGGTATATTATAGGGATGTGATCACTAAGAGTCCGACTTGACTAATATAAAGTACATTCTGTAAGAAAAAGTTATTACCTAGAATTCTGGTAAGAATCTTCCTAAACTCCGATCTGATCTCCAAGTTTTCAATTGACGTTTACATGAAATAATAAAACTATCAAGATGCAATATGCAATCTTTAACGAAAAATGTAGATACAGTGGGAGCACTTGTTATAACTTTAAAAAAAATAAAATAAAAATCCTCTTATAAATTAATAGATCTTAATAAAGCTATAGTGGGGGACAGTAGATATCCAATACTGCGCCAAAACCAATTTTTAATCGTAGATCTTATACATAATAATTAAACTGACCAATCAGAAGTTATTATTTTTCGCTAGTAAAATTTTAAACTATTAAAAAATTCTTTACAGATTAATGGCTCTTTAATAAAGCTATCATTCTGTAAGGGGATTTTATTTTTAAAAAATTATAAGTGGATGTCTTATGCTGGCCCCCACTGTATAATTCTTTAAGAGGATTTTTATTTTATTTTTTTAAGAATTTAAAATTTTACTAGCGAAAAATAACTTATCATATGCTGTCCTCATTATACTTTTGGCCTTTGTCATGAAATTAAGACAAATATGAATGTATTTACTCAAACCTCGAAATGAAGAATTGAGAAAGATAGCTTTAAGAATAAAAATCAATAATCCAATCACAAGTCGAAATGAAATTGTTGATTTTGTTGATAATATGAAATTGCATTAATCAATGAACCTAGGCTTACATATAAATAAAAGTAAAGCGGGTATTTGAATCAGCAGATATTATGACAAGTGATTGTTAACATCAAAGGTGCCATTAAAAAGCACATGACTGAGCAAGGGAACATTACGAAAAACGTGACATATATTTTCATTTAATGCGTTTCAGATATTTACATACGTCTATTTTATTTCTCAATTTTTGTCCAATCTCTCTACGATGATCAAATTCTATGCGTAGATAACGATACTCGTTATCTTCGAGCAGTCGTGATATTGGTCATTTCTACAGATTTTATTGATATCGCAACAAATTAAGCATATATGTACACTCAAGGCTCAATTTAGCAACTATGAGATTTAGCGATGATATTTAAAAAATTTAACGAGGAATAGGTTTTGGCCGATATATATTAATATGACATCTGGCAAGTACATTGTTATTTCCTATAAATGGGAAATAAGGATCAAGATATATCGTTAAATCGATTATAATTCCAGAATAATATAGAAATTCAGGATCTTTGTGTACTCTATCTCAATTCTCAAATAAGATTTAATTCTCTATAAATGTTTTTTCTTCGACTGTGAAATTAGTTAAAACTAGAATACCGACCGATAAGGTAAACTTTGTCTCTCTGAAATCGCAATATAATAATGAGAAACTGCATTATTGCTTACAAACACGTTTTTGAGGAAGAGGGAAACTATAATGAAAAAATAATTTTTGACTGAAATAATGCCGTTTGAATGTTTAGTAACAATTTGTATTCATGAATTAAAAATTCGTAATAAAACATTCAAACCAAGGTTTTTTTTAGAGCTCAAACTTACAAAATGGATTAAAACGGATTTATTTCTGAAAGATTTTTTGAAATTACCGTATTCTTCCGGAAATAAACACCGCCCATGAATAAGCACCACCTCAACTTTGATGGTATAACAAGAATTCAATTTATTAGTCCACTAACTAAAAACTATCATAATTAAGCACCATACCCCAGTCCAAGTTGTGTCAGTTACTAAAGAATATGGTATTTTTTAAAAAATCAATAGCATTTCTGTAACAAATTAGTATTCTAACAAATATGCCAGAAAATACAAGCTTATGTTTATTCATAATTCATTCACATATTTCTAAATTAAAAATCGAGTAATAAAATTCTAATATAAAAAACTGCAAGGATCGCAACCCTTGCAGATCAATTATTTATGATCTTTTTGAGAAAAATTATCTAAGCTGTTTTGAATCTTGTTATATTGATGCAAATTTTAATCTTTGATAATATTACTTTATATTAATTTTTGCTAAAAATAATAATAATAATAATAATAATAATAATAATTATTGTTGTTGTTATTATTATTATTATTATTATTATTATTATTATTATTATTATTATTATTATTATTATTATTAT
>CAJVPS010001376.1:0-15897 GCA_910591765.1 Ambispora leptoticha | reverse complement strand
GGCTAAATACGGGTAATAATATGAATTATAAATAGAATTAATAATAAATTAAATTAATTAATATAAATTACTTATTCACCTGATTTAGTAGTGATCGGCGATTACTGCGCCACGTGCTGCGACTGCGCCATATGCTGCGCCACGTCTACTGCGCCACGTCTACTGCGCCACATGAATAAGCTAATTGGTTACAATACTTTTAATAAAATTAGCTTTTTTTAAAATATATTATTAAAAAAGATAATATTATTATTATAATAATATAAATTTCTTTAATTTCATAATTTTTTAAACTTGAAATTTTTGATCAATCAGTTAATCTTTGAAAAATATGTGATTTCAAATAATTTAATTAGTATATTAATTATAAATTTAATTATAATTTAGCAATCTTTCTGCAATAATTTAGTAATACTTCAAGATTATAATTATATAAATAACTTTAAAATTAGAAATAGTTTACAAATAGTTTATTAATAATTTAGAAATACTTGAAAAATAATTCAGTAATAAAATTAATTTATTTTTATTTATTATTTTTTCTTTTTAAAATACTTATATCTTTATTTAAATTATACTTTTATATTCTAATTAATTATATTACTGTAAACCACTGACCAAAGTATCTCTCTGACTAAAGTACCCTCTCCCTTTTTGGCACCCTATTTTTGTAAAGTACCTGGGTACTATGCATAATATATGTATTAAAAATTTAAGTATGATTTATCAAGTATCCCAGATACTAAACATAGTAGATAGCTTAGAAATTTAAGCATAGTGCAACAGCTTGTAAAGTATTCTCATTATGATCATACCTAATTATTATTATTAGAGTAAAAAGAAAAAAGAATGCAATATTCGATATTCTACATATATACAAAAAGCCTATTGATAATATAATAAAATATTAATATTCAATTTCTTTCTCATCACTAAAACTTTAATATGAATTTCCACTCGTATTACCTATTACACCATATGTATTACGTGACAAATCTTTATCTACATTACCTATTGCATCATTCAATAAATCTTTATCTACACTAACAATTTGAGATAGACTTTCACTTATTTTGTTATTCTAATTATTTTAATATGACTCATCCTCTAAATCATAATTTAAATCCACATTTGCTTTCTCTTCTTTCTCTTGAGTAATATTTATCATTGTATAATCCTCGGTTGTACTGCTTACCTGATCATAATCAAATAATAAATTATCTTCTGAATCATCTATTTCAGTTAAAACTCCACAATATTTAAATGTTCACATAATGAGATCAAGATCAATGGCATCCCACGCAGTTTTGATCCATTTTGTTAACTTGACATAGGATGATTTCTGGATTCAACCAGCTGCAGTAAGTTGATGTATGTCTTGTAATATCCAATCATTATATAACTCATGCATCTAAAAATAATAAATTAATATCATACATAATATTAATATAGTAAAAAAGAATAAACTTACCTTTGCTTTGAAACACTTATTAATTGCAATATCTAAAGGTTGTAATTTTGAGGTCAAATCTCCAGGAATTATGACAATATTTATGTTTTTCTTAACAAATCATCATTTTACACTATCTACTAGATGTCCTTTAAAGGAATCTAGAACAAGAAGAGATCGTGAATTTCCATAGAGATTTCTTTTGGTCCACACCTTTTCAATTCATCATAACATTTCTTCTTCATTCATCCATCCTTTTGCATTAGCTCAAACAAAAACCTCTTTAGGAAAGATTTCTCATGAAACTTTTTTCAATTTGAAAATGCACAAAGATGATAATTTTATGCTATCTGTCATACAAGCTAAAATCACTGTAAAATTTCTTTTTTCATTACCAGTTATATGAATACTAACAGTTTTAGTTTCACATTGGTCAATTGTTGTTACAACTGGATGATCAAATGTATATGGAGTTTCATCCATATTGCCAATAAATTTCAAAGGATAGTTATGTTGAATTCAACGATAGAGAACAAAGCTTAAAAAACTTTCTTGTTTTTCAATTAAATCAGCAGGAAGATGCTAAGCAATAGTAGTTCATCATCGAGTAGATAAATTATGGCAAGTCATAAAAGCATCAAGTCACTTTTCTGAAAATTTGAAATCTTGAATTCTAGGATAATGATTTTTCCATTCATTTGTTGCTGCAAGAGACATAGCTTTTTGGATTGCTATCTTTCTTTGAACTGCTTTTCCAGAATTACACATATCTTGAATCCAATCAGCCAAAAATGTTTCTAATTCTGAATATGCAGCTGGCTTTCCTTTATGAAGTTTTAAAATATGAGATGCTACAGATCTTAATTCTTGTATCTTGTTTTTCCAGTCGCGTACTTGTTTGAACTCAATACCAAACTTTTTTGCTGTTTCACAGATACTTTTATAGTGTTGAAGATAATGAAGAATCATTAGCTTTTCTCTGGCACACCAAGATCGATGCAATTTTTGAGTAGGTCTTGCTCTTGCTCTTTTGCTTGGTTTATTTGCACGAATCATTTTTTGATGAAAAAGCACGTTTTTTTACGTGTATGCAATTAAAAATTTGTGATCTACAAGTATTCCTAAAATATATAATACCCAAGTGTAATACCCGGATACTATACACAGTTGTACCCCCCTTCTGACCAATGTACCCTCCTATGTAAAGTACCTACTAAATAGGGTGAAAATGTTAAGTACCCCGGGGCTTTTGGTCAGCGGTTTACGGTAGCTCGTGGTATATGCAATTTCTTTGTGAAAAGTTTTTTCGCTGTGCATATTTACTTAGTAAATGCCCATGGGCCTGCATCGCTCGAGTTTCACATTCCCTGAATCTATTGCAAGGCAATGGCTCTCCGAGCCCACTACTCCCATACCTAAATGAGAATAGAAATGAGCGGAGGAAACGTTTTAAAAGGACAGTATATTTGCATTGTGGTTGTTTGTCACTTTCAGTGATTGCTACCGCTTTTTTTAAAACTCTGTTTTTACATTAATATCTAACCTTTCAACTACGGAAAAATGTCTAGCGGATTATCTGGAAAAATTTTTAATTTTCTTATTACATCCCCATTGGAACATATTACCGCATTTTCTGTCGTCTATCAAGCTATGGAGGAAGATCCATGGATAGAAAAAGATAATTTAAGAAGTATAGTAAATGATGCTATTTCATTAGCGAAAAATGAATACCCCCAAGAAGCGCAAAATAAACTTCTTACTGTTTCTCTACAGGTTAGTTAAATTATTTTTTTATTCATATTTATGGCAAATGATGAGTGGCGCTTCTTTCCAATAAGTTTTTTAAATTTGTGAGACTTAGTCTGTGGAGTTCCTATTCAACGTAATATTTTAGATTCAACTCTAAAAATTATGAGGTTACTCTGGGTACTCGATGCCTGCTAGTACTGAATTCAACTTCACCAACGCATGGGGGTGCTCTGGCTTTGTCTTGCAAGTTTTAAAAATTTATATGTAGAAACCAGAGTTGTTTTTAATGTGCAGGCCACGCAGAGAAAGCAACTTTGTATACATCTCTGATGACACGAGCTCGTGGTTTTTTATTAATGCGAATAGATTACTTATACTGATAAGAACTAATATAATATTTTTATGCGCCAGTTTGATATTGCCTTTGAAGGTGTATGTAGCCTTCGTGATATCGAAACAGCGAAAGAAATTGAGCAAATTAATAAGGAACAAATCAAGAAAAATATGAGAGAATTAAAAGGAAAACTTAAGGTATGTAAATAAATATCAATATTCTAATAAAATCAGCTTTCTAAAGATAAATATATTTGTATTTTAGGGGAAATCGTCTCCATTTGCCGTGGAACTTTATAATTTTTTAGATCATGTGGAGGCCGATAATCTAAGATGGCAAGATCCATTTGCCAGCCAAGTAATTAGCGATAAATCATCTTTTGTGCGAAATTTACCCGGGAATATTTATCATAATTTCATGGAGCCGTTGCGTCGGATGAAAATGGATGCACCGCCCATTATCAGAGAGATATGTAATGCATTTGTAGAAGACTTTAAGAAAGATGAGATCGAAATCCCTCCACCAAAATATCTACATGACCATACTTGGAGAGAAACAAATGAGGAATTAACGGACATCTCTACTGAGATTTTAGAATCTTTAAACGATATCTGGAGAAACCCTGCATTCGATCGAAAGTTTGCAAAATTACAAAGTGAAGGAACTTATGTGACGGATGTGATCGTTCCTTTACTCCGAGTATCATTAAAAAAACTCCCAATAAGGAATACCGCCTTTCTTAGCACGTAAGATTTTTCGTAGTATATATACTGCTTTCATAGTACCTTTCTAGCTTCATAATTTATTTTTTAAATTAGAGCGGAACGCCAAAGCCAAGCTAGTGCTGATAGAAAAGGGGAGGGAAAACAGGGTAAACGGCCTGATATAATGTTTATAGAAGAACGTAAAGGTAAGTTATACGAACTTATATTTGTAGAATCTTCCCGGTTAATATGTCTTCAACAAAAAAAAGATGATGATGAAGTAAAGCTATGGCGGGAGATGAACGATGGGCTTTATTGGGTTTATAGTGGATCCAGGCCCGATAAAAATGAGTTTGGGATTGCCGGGGTACAAATAGCTGGGGATATGTTCCATTTCAATATTATTATCAAAGATATGGATGATATACACCGGCTTTATCATTTATATTCAGTTAAAATTCCCATACGCCCAACTGGGAGTGAAGATGTATTCCAATTTATTGAAGCCCTTTTAAATTTGAGAAATATTATAATTATAAACATGTCGCTATTATACCATTCTCCCGAAGCTAGATCTCAAAGACTTAAAAGGCGAAGTTCAACAGTATCTTCCGATAAAGAAGATAGTTAACGATTATTCTGGGTATTTTTGTAATCTTACCTTATATTATTGGAGCGTCATGTATTTTATTTCTCATATATCAATAAAGCCGACCCTGGTGGTTGAATTATCATATATAATTATATGTCTTTAGACACTAGGGAATTATTCCTAACGGCTCGTCGAATAGTGTTGCTTTTGTATTTCCCTGTCTATTAGTAATACACTATAAACTTAGTACTTATGTCATCCAACAATAAGGGAAGAGAAGAAACCGCCACATCGGATGTACCAGATGCGAAAAGGAAAATATCACGACGCCTCCGATATAATAAAAATAAGAAACTCAAGTGGGAACAAGAACATGCTGAGGTATTTTACAAATCGGAAGACGTACCATCGTTCACTGGCCCTCTTGTTGATTCTGATATTATCTTCGATCCGCTAAGGGTATAATACTTTTTATCTTCGAATTGGTACCTTTGTACGAATGCTAGTATGTTCTGTTAGGTTGCATTTGTGTTGATAAGAGGGTTGCGTAACTATTTGTCGCAAGTTTACTTCGGTGAGTTGTCTGATCGAACATGCGCACAATTTCCTTCCGATTCGGTTGGTTGCTTAGCACTTTGGTTACGCGACTCGTTCGTTCCACAAATGTATCTTATCAGGAAAAAATCTCTGTAGTAAGTTAGTTAACACACTATTTTAATGATGAATAGCACCGAACTCAGCACGCAACCCGTAACCTATCTCACCGCGATAAAGCTTATTATTTGAAGGAGTGGATAAGTGTTCCTCTTTCTTTCTCCGATCGTATATCCTCTAAAGAAAATAAAACTCAACGGAATATTTCAGCACGAGATCTATTGATTGAGACGTTAATTAGGGAATCAAGATCCGACCCATATAGTAGTTCTCTCGAATCAACTGAAATCCCTGAAGATTTTTTTTCACTTGTACACACTGATATTATTAACGAAGTAGAAAAGAACAATAACCTACACGTCACAGATTCTAATAAACGATTATGGGTTGCCTTCGGTCGGTGGTTAGGATTAAACGACCTGATGGACCAATAAAAAGAAAACATGTGCGGCACCACCTTAGATTGAAGTGGAGTAAGCTCAGACATTCTCTTAACGTTCGAGATAATAAAGATTTTCATGCCATCTCTAATACTGCCGTCGCACGCAACACGCGGAAAGAAAAAGCCAGGTTGATCATATCCATTCGTAATAATTTTCGCTCTCTTGACGGGTTGGTGCAAATTCACTATATATCGGAACCTGAATGTATCACAGACATGGATAGACGAACCTTAGTCCATCTTGAAAATCTTAATGATCAAAACGCCGGGACGAAAGCAACCAGTGCCGTTAATGAATATTATTATCATACTCTAAATCATCCTTCGCATCGGAGTGACGAGTTCTGGTCAAATTTCATCGAGCACTTTGGCGCGTACACTCTATATAATCCTCTTCCCTATACCAGCTCGAATACTGCCAGCTCCCACAACATCGATCACCAGGAATGTGTAAATAATCTACTTCTAAACCTCAAACCATTATCAGATACTGTCAACCAGTTCCTTTATGATAATTACAGGGAGATGTATATGAAGTTAAGAAATTTATCTTGGCCTTTCGCTCCTAAATCATTCGGCGTCTTCCCTATGATAGCGATTAATTTCAATACGATCAGTGACTATCACTGGGATGAGCACGACGAACCAAATTCCTTATGTTGCTTGATTGCTTTAGGTGACTTCGAGGGAGGTGAACTGTGCTTCCCACAACTCCAGATTATCGTTCCACTTCGTCCGGGACAAATCGTTGCGTTTTCATCGCGTTTTTTATTGCACGGAAATTTCCCAGTAACTCGAGGGATAAGGCACAGCATCGTTTACTTTATTCATGGAACGTTTTTCCACCATCAGTACGACTCCACTCCCATTCATAGTGATCTTACTATCTCTCATCAAAACTTGAATAATGCTCAAGATTCGAACTTCCGGATACGACTTACCAAACCAAAAAAAAGTCAAACTGAGGTACCTGTTAAGGCTAGTGATAAGAGGCGAGGAAGAATCGGTAAATAGTTCATTTATGGTTAATCCGTGTAGTATAAGTAATACTAACATTTTATTTTTAATAGATTTGACGCGCGCCCGACGAGGATTGAAGGCGGAAGATCCATTACCAGATGAGATAGTCTAATAGTTATATAGTTACGAATTGTATCTGTGAAGTCTTCTTAATGTAAATATATCACTAATTATCACGGATTTTCGTGTAAATATATGAGATCACGGGCTTTTGTTGACATGTTCCAAATAGATAAGTTATGAACTAATCTAGATATCCTCGATTTCAGATGTGGAAGTATGCTCATTAATTGGCTTGGGTGTGAAAGCTCGAGTTTCTGGTTCAGGCTCTGGATCTGAATCAAGGTCAGAATCGGAAGTATCACCCTCAGCATAATACTTTCCAGAATCAAAACGGTCTATCTTATGTCTCATTGCAATTCTGCTAAGGAATTCAAGATGTTGCGAAGTTGGATTTTGACCACCATGAACTCTAGAAGCATGTTTACCTCCGATTTTTCTTAATCTTTTGGCTGTAATACCGTATGGTTTTAAAAATTTACTAAATACTCCTGTACTGCGTTTTCCATTAATACTATAGACAGGATTGCGTAACTTTCCAGTTGCTATTGCATCTTGGATCCAGGTAAGCAATTCTTTTGCACGTTCTGGATTTTTTTCCATGGATAGAAATTGCCGAGGTTCAGGATTATTTTTTGCCTCTCCTTTATTTTTAATATACCCGGTACAATACCAAGAATAACCAGGCTTGAACCATTCGGGAGGATTCGATTCACCAGGTTCATAATGGATAATACGAAGAGTAGCAACTTCGGCAGGTCTCATGCTCAACATCATAATTACATCTGCAAGATCTTGCATAGTAGGGATTTTAGTAGTATTGATATTTTGAATTCTTCTAAGTCCTTCCTCTAAGGAAAAGTGTTTGGGAGTTTTAGGTGGATTGGATAATCGCTGTTCGAGTTGCCTCTTTGAATTTCGTTAGAAGCTCGAGTAACTTCTGCCAATTTGGCATATATATCAATTTGCTCGGAATCAACCCCAGCTTCTGCTAACTCTCTACGAAATTGCGAAACACGAGAACTGGCCGCCACAATCGCTTTATCTGTATTATTTTTTGGCACAGCTAAGTCTAAAGCATGTAACCAAATATCCCACACATCTTCAGTTTTTGCACAATATTGAGCTCTTTCCTTGATAGTAAGTTTTTTCCCCCTTTTGTCTGGTACAAGAGCTTCTATTTGATTGTTTTTGAATAGACGCCGGCGAAGAGCCTCTTTCACATCTTTACGAGCCTTCCAATCGGGTAGCATAGTATCAAGCTCATCGGCATGAGCACGTAATTGAAGCGGGTTTGATTCGGCCGATAGGTTATATTTACTGAGGATCTGATCTAAAATGGAGGTAAAACTATTAGTTTTGGGTTTTCTAGTTTTGCGGACAGTTGCCATGATAGGTATGTAAATAATATATATCGATAAGTAGATTGTATTATACATTAACCTACTTATTTTTTCAATTCGAAATTAATTATCTTGGGTCAATATATCTATGCTCAAATTGAATGGGCCGTGGTTATTGTAATTCTATCAGAAAATGGACGCGAACAAGACACGAGTTCGATCAAAAGTCTTGGAACCGTAGCTTTACATAATAAAATTACCAAAAATATAGAAGGCATCAAAGAGAATATAACATTACTTAAAGAGGTCCTGGAAAAAATAATCAATATATACATATGCCAGGTATATGATTAGACTTCGTGCATAGAATCGGGGAAGTCAGATATATAATTCTTAAACATGGTAATTTGTGCACATAACTCATCCTGCTTTTTTCTGTCATAATTCTCTTTACTTTTATATTTTTCCACATGTTTATTGCATGCATTATATTTAGATCTATTTGGCTCATCACAATCCTGCCTTCTTGCATATATTTGAAGCCAGAAAAAAATACATGATTCCATTCTATTTTGGAATGCAGATGCCAAGAAAAATTCCCTATAACAATATATCAAGATATTTCACTTAATTTTATAGTATTTTATGTCTCATATAGCGAATATTTATTCTCATGATTATATTTTGTGAGTAATTCAGCTTGCCTCTTTTTATGATAATTTGATTTGTTATGATATTTTCCAGCATGTTTAATACACATACCATATGTAGAGGCAGTTGGTGTGCCACATTCTTCACAAGAAATTCATACTTGCATTTTCTAATAAAGAGCATAACCCTCTTATCGATAATAATCTTTTTCATAAATTCATCCATCAATATAAATATGTGGGCAAGAATAGAATGCCATTACTAATAATAATTTTCAAATTTTGCATATATGAAATAATTATTTTTTGAATTAAACTTTTTATGTCACTTTTATTATAAGTTGATAAACCAATGTATTATATACTTTTTGTCAAATCAAATAATGTACATATATAAATAACATATATACAAATCAATAAAATGAGTTTGTCTAGTGAAGCAAAAAAATGTCTTCATAAATTATTATAGCAACAGTGCTTAAATCAAAAGTTAGCCAAATATAATAAAGTAAAAAGGCTTTTTATGGATTTAATAGATCTTGATTATAAACTTGGCCATAAAGAATATACATTTTATAAATACTGGCTTGCATCCAGATCCAAAGGGATGAGTCTAAAGAGTCATGGCCATATTGATAAAAATGATATTGCACTTTTAGATGTATATCAACCTGAAGAGATTCATTCTCAATATATAATTTGGATATCAGGAAAAGGTTATACAATGATCGATTATCCTAGTAAAGTTTATAGAATACCTGATACTCACAAATATATTGATGATAATTAGCCTCTTCATTTGATTATTAATATTGATGCAAGGCAAAAGTCTGATCCTACAAATTCTAAAGTATCTTTCTTAGGTGATAAAAAAATTATATGAGAAGATTTGTTATCTCGAATTTTAGTTGCTTGTGCAGATGCATTAAGCCTTATTCCTGATTGTATGTCTTTCTTAAATTCTTTTGTCTTAGCTAGTTCATTAAATGCTGAGAAATATAGTTGACATATTATTTATCCTCGTGCCTGATTCATAGATTATAGAAAACTTAAGAGATTCACAGAAAAGATTATGAAATTAGTTGGAGAATCTTATTCAAAATTTATTAATAATGACCTTCCTAAAACGCATTTTAATCTTTGGCTTCTGGGATCAGCTAAGGAATATCATATTAAAAGATCTGCTATTTCTTCTGTTAAAAACGGATTTAAAAATCTAGATGATTATCTGATTCAGCCTAAAGAAAATTATTCTGTAATCTGACCATGAACTTTTTCAGAAGAAAAGCTAGCAGAAGAGGATTTTAAATCTATTGATGAAGATGATGCTTTGATTGAAGAAGCTAATTTAGTTATTGTAATATATGGATAGCTCCAGATTGGAAGAATCGAGAAGGAATTCATTAACTTTCAAGCATAATTGGTTAAAGAATGTACTATATGTGATGTTAAACATAAAAAAGACTAATTCTACAGATTTATTTGAAAAAATGGGCATTTTGTACTTAAATGTTATTGCCAAAAATAATATAAGCCAGATCATAAGAGATTAAGCTTTGAAAAGGTATTGGATAAAGTTAAATCAAAAGAGAAATCTAAGAAGTGGAGGTTATGTGAAAGATTACCCAAGGCTATAAAGAATCCATACCTACTTGTAGATTTATCTGAAAATAATATTAATATTAAGGAAATGAAGGATGCTCTAGAAGCTTATCCAGATTTTATGAGTGAGAAATCTATTATAACTTTAATTCGCTCACCTATTGCTAGCAGAAAAATAAAAATTTTAAGAGAGATTCTTAATTCTTTAGCTAAAAGTGAAGCAAATTTACCTTGTTTTAACTGAATTTTATATCATAAAACTCTTAGTAATGAAACTAAAAGTAAAATCAAAGTATTACAGAAATCTAGGCTTCATGTATGCCATTATCAGAAAAATGAAGATAATTTAGCTATACGTGACTGGGATGTTATTATTATTTAGGTCGAAAGTACACATCATCTTAATTTCCATAGAGATCATTCTCATGTAGCTATTTTAGATAAAGTGAATAGTATTATGTGTCAAATGGCAAGTGGAATCCATGCATGAGAATCTGAAAATGCCATGCAAAATTTATTAAAGTCAGCTGTTCACGTAATTGCCATGGATGCTTTTGCAAATAAGTCAACTTTAGCCTTTTTAAGATAATACCAGGGTGAAAATATCTGAGTTTTTGATAATAAGTATTAGTCACATAAAAGTGAGACTGTAAAAATCCTTTATAATTCAAATAAAGGTTCAGAAGCTATACATAAAGGTCTTGAGATGCTTAAAGAAGATAAGTGTATTGTCTTTTTAATAATCTCCTGCAAAAAGGCTCAGGCAATAGTTAATCAAGCATCTAAGTTGCAAAAATCAGATGATTCATTTATTTTGTTACATATTTATTTTAGTCAAATAGATGAAAAACAATGCCAGGATGACTTTGCTAATATTAATGTTACCTAGAGTGATCTTGATTATATAATCTATACAAGTACTGTAGAGTCAGGCATCTCATTCGAAATTCCTAACTATTTTGATGCAATTATAGCAATTAGTAATATTAAAACAGGAGTACATGCTGAAGTATTTACTCAGATACTTTATCAAACTCATGATTGCTCATATTATATTGTTTCTCTTTACAATAGTAAAACACATTCTGAGATTTTTAAAGAACCAAATTATGATTTTATTTGTGCAGAACTTTTGGCCTTAAGATCTGGAGATTTATCAACTGCAATAAAGAGGTGCCATGAATAGAACAAAATCACTAATTGTTATATACTTGATTCATCTCTGGCAGTAAAAACCTATATTGAGATTAAATATCAGAGATGCTTATCAGCCAAATATTTTCCAGAAATTCTTTGTAGTTTGATTGCTAATACTGAAGCATTGCTAGAATTAATTGCAGTAGAAGATACCAAATTAGCCAAAGCTTCTCATATAGAAGTATCTTATACTATTAAGAATACTGAGAAATTAATTAAAGGTGAAGATGTGGAATTAATAGTTAATGCTCCAGATATCAATCCTAATAAAGCTGAAATGCTTAAGCTAAATCCTGAACATTCTTTTACTAATAATATAATCTTATAATATCATTATTTATGGAAAATATATGTTTCAAGTAATATTGGAGATAAAGATGATATTCAGAACTGGGGTATGAATAATAATGATTGGGTTAAGTTTTGTGACAAAGATTTCGTGGAAAGATATAATAATTCTGAACCTTTACAATATTTTAGGAGGCTGACATATTTCAGAAAACAAGGTTCTAATATAACAAAAGCTATAGAGAATCTGAAAATCAAAGAAAAAATGCAATAGAAAGATTCACATGATTCTATAGATCCGTCTTCAGTCAATTTGCATAAATTTTATTCAGCTAAGCAGTGGGAAGCAGTATATAATCTTGTCCAATTGATAGACTTCAATAATATAGATGACACGAATATTCTTTCTGATAATGATGTGACAACAATTTTCAAACAATTACAGGAAAAAATTATTAAAATTTGAGAAGATGCTTTATTACTTTTTGGATTTAAGACCAGAGCTAAAGGATTACCTGATCTTAATGCTATAATAAAGTTTATTAATGCAATACTAAGTAATTAGTGTGGTTATACTGTCAAGAGTGGGTGAAGAAAAGAAGAATCAAAAGGTCAACAAGTATGGAAAAGTACTTATTAGATTCATTATGTGTCAGATAATGAAGTTGATTTTATGACTCAAGAAAGAATAATGACTATAAAGTTTAATGATCCTAATTATTGTCTTACAGATCCAGTTTTCCATCATATAAATCTGAATCAGTTGATAAAATTCAAGAATTTTTTGATTCAATATCTATGTATCTTGACACTAGCTTTGCTATTACTACTGATATTGCTATTTCAGAAGATGCAAAGTTTCAATATTCCACATTATCTAGTAATAAGATTTGTGAAGAGAGTTCTTGCATTAATATAGTTGAGAAATCCATAATAAATTTATCATAATTACCTTCTATAGTATCAACTCAAAATTAATCAAATAATTCTGAACAATTTTCAAACATTATTAAAGTCAAGAAAGAGTTACCTGAATTCTTAATTTCTTTATCTTCAGAATATCTCATCAAAAATAAATCTGATATAAATACTCTTACCCTTCTTTTACAGCAAAAATTTCAAATGTCAAAAGAAAAATTAGAACAATGGTGAACCAAGATTGCTTTTAAAATGTGAGATAACCAGAATTACTGAAAAAAAGAGTGTAAGAGTATGAATGAGATCACTTTCCTGAATACAAGTGAAATTTTAAGGCTAAAATGAAAGTTCCTACTACTCCACATAAAAAAGAGCTGAAAAATAAATCTTTAGTAATCATTGAATACGCATAATTATTATAAATCTTTCAATAAAGCAAGCATAAGGTACTAAGACAATATCATCTAGTTTTAGTAGTAATTTCTGGAGAAGAGAGATTGTTACATTTAACTAATTATTTATCTTAGGTAAGGGGGTTTTTTGTCACCTATTACAATAAATAAGAGAAAAAATTCAAATAAAAAATTAATATTCTGATACCTGAATCATATAAAGAGGTTTTTGTATCATGCAATTTTGATCAAGATGCAGTTCTAGATAAGTAATATATATGTAATATATTTTGAGATATGTTTTACAAAGTACAAAGTACTCTAAAAAAGTAGAACATCAAAGTATTCTAAAAAGTAAGATGTCAAAGTATCAGATATTATAATTTGATAGGATATCAAAGTATTAAAATTTATGGGTCAAGATTTGGTAAATAATAGAATATGATTAGATATATAATTTGTAAAAAAATTGGTAGGATGCCAAAGTAAAATTATTACAGATATATATATATTATAAAATTATGCTTTGGTAGGTTACCAAATAGGGATAACATTTTATAAAAATTGGTAGGCCATCAAGGTATAATTATTACAGATATATATATATATATTATAAAATTATGCTTTGGTAGATTATCAAGTAGGGATAACAATTTGGCACTATGTGCCTCATGCTTGGGTAATATAATAAGTAATAATTCAGTACTACATGTCTCATTATTAGATAATATTCGAACAAATTATGTAAAGCTAACAACTACTAACAATTCAGTACTACGTGTCTTATTCTCAATTAATATTTGAGTGCATCATATAAAGCTAGGATACGAATACTATTTTGGTATTACATACCTTAAATCTGGCTCTCATTGAAGAATTAATCAGAAAGCTAAGATACTACGTATTAAGTTTAGGTATCACCCTCACGTTAGGCCTATAAATGATAATATATAATCAGATATATCATCAGATATATTTTTTTATCTATGTGAGCCAATGATAGAAATCAGATATGGTTATCAAACTAGCATACAATAGTTGGCATGTGATCTAATGACAAAAATTAGTCACAACTGTTCATTTAAGTGATGTGCCAAATGCATCTATTCTCAGCATATGTCTTAGTAGCTCTTGAATGGTGATATAAACACAACCTACATATAATCAAATCATTAAAAGGAAGCAAATATCAAGCTTATTAGAGATCAAAATAGGTAGTTATAGAATAAGTAGATAACAGTATACATATAAGTAGGTAACAGTATACTTATAAGTAGGTAACAGTTTAGTATAAGTAAATAACAATATATATATATATTGTTATCTACTAGATTTGAAAAATTATGAAATTAAAAAAATTTATATTACTATAATAATATTTGATCTCTTTAAGTAAGATTAAGTTTTAGTAAGACTAATTAAATTCCTTTTAAAATTTCTTTGATTTCTTTATTTCTTATATATATCAAATCATTATAAATAATTTATTAAAAGTTATATATTTTTTCAAGTTCATATTTTGATAATAGTTAGTAAATTTATTTTTCAAAAAGAAAATATCTTCTGATTGAAGTAATTTCTTTAGATTAAGCTAGTTCTCTTTATAGTTCTATTAATTTTTGAGAGTATTATCTAGATATTTCTTTTAATAATTATTTAAAGTAATAATATTAATATCTAATAAATTATAATTTATCAGATTAATTATCATAATTTTCAAATAGATCATTAAATATTATTTAAACACTTGTCTTTTAACTTTGTTCAAATCAAAATTGATAAATAATATTTACTGTAATTACTATTCTCAAAATTTCTGTATTGATAATATCTACAAATTATTTTACTTTGATACTTTCTTGTAAATTATCTGTTAAAGTTGAAGTTTCTTTTATAATTAATTTTAATTCTTGAGATATTTTCAGAATTATACTAAGTTTAAGTTATCTTTCAGTAATAAAATTATATATTATTTTCTGATTATTATCATCAAGTATTAATTGATCTTTCTTGATTTGCAGAGTTTTATTAAATTTATTATCTTTCAATTATTGATAAAAGATCAAAATATTTTGAATAAAATCAAAATTATTAAAAAGAGTATTCATCTTTAAAAAGTAAAATATTATCAAGAAATTAAGCTAATTAATAAAAATATTAAAATAATTAAAAGTGATAAAAATTTAAAAAAAAATATTAAAGTAAAAGTTTTATATTTATAAAATGAAATTTTTAATAAGTGATTAGCATATACATATATATATACTACCAAATAAATTTTATGTAAAATTAAGAGATAAATAAATAAATATCATGAGACTAAAAATCTAATTTTTATTTTCTTCTTCTATTATTAGTATTTCTATATATTGTTGTGATATGAACTTTTAGTAGAATATTAGTTAATTTTATTATTGGTCGCTTTATATCACAATATGATTGGATGAATAATTCTTTATATCTTATTGGACATTAGCTTTAGAGAATATTATTTGTAGATAT
>CAJVPS010001375.1:0-15900 GCA_910591765.1 Ambispora leptoticha | reverse complement strand
TTATAAAAGTAAATAATTATTATAAATATAGTTACTCTTACTATTTTAAAATATTTATATATATATAAACTTAAAATGATAATACTATCAATAATATTATCTTAATTATTATTTAATAAAATATTACTAAATAATTATTCAATAAAAATATGAGTATAAAATAACTAATATTAATAAACTATATATAAAAAATCTATATTATAATAGTTTCTGAATTCTTAAATATTTTACTCTATAAGATGAAAATAATAAAAAAAATATATATATAAAGTAGTAAAAATAATATAATTATATTATTTCTACTTAGTTTAGATTATTTTTATTCAGATGTAATAATAAGATTATATATATATTATCATTCAAGTAATGATTAGTTTACAAATTTATCATCATACTTAGATATTTGTAATCTATAAAAAATATGATAACAAATTTATATTCATATTATCACACTTAGATATCCATAATCTATAAAAAATATGATAATAATTTTATATTCACGTTATTATACTTAGATATCTCATGATCTATAAAAAATATGATAATAATTTTATATTCATATTATTATACTTGATCACTTTGATAGGTGATAACTTATATACTCTTAGAAAGTTAAATTCAATATTAATAGTATTTTAATTACTCATATAAAATTTCATATATTGGCTTAGTATTTCTGATTAATTTCAATTATAAAGAAATATCTGAATTAGATTATGATGCACTAACTTAATTCTTCTATATTTTCTATTATAACTTAAATTTGATAATATTACTTATATACTAGTTTAGTAATTATAACTGATTTCTATTACAATAAAATAGCTGAGGTAGGTTATACTATCAGATTAGCTTTATCATGAGTTTGATAACTGATTATAATTATATTATTATTTGTAAAGTCAAATATATTATGCAAATATTATCATATTATGCTATCAATTATACTAACAAGTCTTATATGAAACAAGTAACAAAAAAGCAAGTTAATTTCAAGTATATATATAAGAAGGCAAATGTATATTACCAAAATTACCTATCTAATTATATAGCTAGAATACATATCCAAAAATATATCTGGGAATATATTATAAAAAAGTGATGTATTCTTCTATTTTTTATATATAATAGCAAAACTAGTAACAAAGTCACATATATCTGAAGACTACACCATCCAATCACATACTAAAAATATATTATTGAAATAAATATATAACTCTTATTTTTCTTTTTACATAGTAGAGCTATTGAACTTATATATCTCAATCAGAAATATATTCAAAAATATATTATTAAATAGGTAGGTTTCTCCTATATTTATTATAATATATTATTAAAGTTATCTATCCTAACATATACCTAAAACATATTATCAAAAAGTAAAGTATTCTTCTATATTTATTATATAATATTATCAAAGATTACTTTATCTTGATCTATCTAAAAACACATTATTGATTATATATCTGAAAATATATCATATCATATTGGATAAAGTATTCTTTTATTTTATATATAATATATTTCTGAAGATTATTTTATTTTATCTACTCCAAAAGTATATCTAATCATACTAATCAAGATGAGGTATTCTTTCATATGTTATCAAATATGTATATGAAATATATCATATAAATACTATTAATAATGTTATCATGTATATGCTATTAGAATATGCTATCAGTTAAATATATATTTAAAATTCAATATGAAATAAGTGATAAAAAAAGTGAGTTAACTTTGAGTATATATATAAGAAGGTGGATATATAACTCCTATAATCTTTACTATATAAAGTTACTGAAGTTATATATCCCAGAAATATATTCAAAAATGTACTGTTAAATACCTGATCATATATCCAGAAATATATTATTAAAAGGGTATTCTTCTACTATTTTTCTTATAATATATTAATATACTTAAATATTCTTGATAACATATTCTGATTACATACTCAAAAATATATTTATTATATAATATATATCATAATTAAATATCTAAAATATTCACTAATTGAGACTGTGATTCTCTTTATATATCTTACTAAAACTCTATGTATTTTTTTGATATCACTGCATATTAATTAAAAAAATAATTTAAACTTTTTCAAACTATATTATAATAATAGAATTAAACAAAGATTGATACATATCAATAAAAAAATCAAATATAAAAAATAAGTAAACAAAGTATATAACTCGAGCAGTATGAGGATGGAAAAATTAATAACTATTCAAGTAACTCAGATATTTATAATAATAATATATCTAAAAGTGGATCAGAAAATTGCAGTGACTATAGTTCTAACTATGAGTCAGATATTGAGATTACTATTAAGTCTCCAATACTTCAACCTTCTAAAGTAGAAGAATAAATATCTAATACAACATCTTTCATAAAGCAAGTGAGTCTCACATATCCTAAATAGCAAGAAAGATTTGATGATAAATTTATCAAAAAAGATATGATGAATAAAATTCATAAAATCATTTCTTCATCTACCAGAGATATATCAAATAATAAAGGATCATTAGAAGATATATATTTATAGAATTATCTCTTACCTAATTATAGAACAAAAGAAGAAATTAGTCTGCTTGATGTATATATATGGAAGAAATTAATTAATAGATTGATTATTCAAATTGACCAAAAAGATAATCAAATACCAAAATTTTCTGTCATAAATAATATATCTGAGATATATAGATTATTTGGAATTCATGAATATATTAATAGACAATGGTCTTTAAGAGCTGTAATTGATATTGATATATCTAAAGAAAAAATGGAAGCTGAAAATATTAATACTAAAAATATGTTTTTTAGTATTTATTATTTATTTGTAAGAGCATTATATCAAATTCTTAATTGTAGTTGAGAAGAAATTATTAAAGAATTAGTAATTATAATATTATCTAATGATAGTAAATATAATTATCACCTTTTATATATTCTGACTCTTCTTGTTAATTATCAGGAGCTTAAAGAATTTACAGAATTAGTATACAGATTAATAGGAGAAAAATATGATAAGTTTATTGATAGAGAGTTATCTGGTTGAAATTTCTGTCTCCACTTAATAGGTTTAGCAAAAAAAGATTATATGAAGTGTATTCTCTAATACTCACTAGATAATGGGTGAAGTGATCTCAATGACAGCTGAGTTCAACTACTAATTAATATAAATTTAGAAGTATATCCTCACATACTTAGTATAGAGAAAATAAATCAGAAAAAAATAATTATTGATCAAGATACACTAAAAAAATATACTAATTTAATTCTGCAAAAATATTCTGATTATCTTGAAGGGTGAGATATTGAAGAAAAAGATTCTCAGTATTTTATGTACTTTAATTAGAAATTATATCTAGAATATTCAATTTGTAAATGTATACATAACAAGGATTAATAGTGATTTGGTCATATACATTATAATAGTTTATTTATTGTGAAATACTTTCAGCAAAATCATGATGAATCAGAGAAAATTTTTAATAATTCATCTATCACAGAAAAAATTCAGTAAAAAAATAAAAATAATATTCCTCTATTCATTTCTCATAAAATAAAGAGTTTAAAGTTTCCAAAACCTTTCTTAGAAATACCAGCTTAGATGAAATGTGATAAATATCTTATCATAATGAAAAGATATAAGAAAAGATATGTGAAACCTTTATCTAAAGAAAATAATATTTATATAAAATTATCTTGGAAAATAGAAAAAATATATACTATGGAAAATTTAAATATTCCTAAAAATATAAGCTTACTCATAGTATTAACTTAGTATACTTATTCAGATACTGTCATTATTAGGCTCAATCTTAAATCATACTGTGATATTGATAGATCTATAAATCTCAGAGAGCATCAAAGAATAGTATGTTAAGTAAAAAGTTTATACTGTATTACTAATAAATATAAATATAATAAAAAATGTAAATATCTTGCATATTCTTATATCCTAGTATTAGATAAGTTTATATCAGTTATCTTGTAAATACAAACTCATTTAAGTGATTTATCTATATTTCTTGCCAATTTTTCAGAATTAATTACTTAGGCAGAAAGAGTTATTATATTAAACAATGATTTCACTGATCTTAATATTAAATAAATTAAAGAACTTTGATCAAATAGGAAATATTCAGTTATTCACAATATATATCAGTCTCAAAAAGGTAAAATATTTTATCTAGCTTCTGATAAAGAAACTATATTAATAGAACTCTGGAAATAGATCAAGCAAATGATATTATTACCTTTTGAGAAATGAAAAAGTATATCTCTTATCTGTTATGAGATGAGAAATATTTAGAATATTATTTAAGCTCTTAGAGCTGATTTCCTGGAATTGTATATAAAAGAGTATTATGGTAAGTCAGATCTAATAAAGAAAACTCAAGATTTTAGAGATGTAGATAATGTATGAAAAAATATTGATCTCATTACATATACTAATATATTAAAGATAAGAGTTTTTTATATCAATCCTAAGTTTGAGCAAGCATTCTGTATCTTCAGTAATTATATAGAAATAAATACTAGGATAAATCAAATATTATTCTATATGTAATGTATTAAAGATTATATATGTTATATTCAATAAAAAGTATCTAAAGCTCTAACTACAGAAGAGAAGTTATTTTAATGATTAACAGAAGCAAAATGTGAATGTCTTCCTCAAGAACTTCAGAATAGAAAAATATTTCTAAATATAAATACTATTATTTGAAATAAAGATATCTCAACTATCTGATTATGAGTGATATATATGTTAGAAAAATTCCACTCTTAATATCTATTTGATTGGAAAATAGTTAATTTTCTCTGAAAGACAAGTATAGTAGTTTTAGTAATAGAACCAATTTCCAAATCTGAAAATAATACTATATTATTAATTAAAAAAGTAAAGGAATGTTTTTTAGTTATTAAAGTAGAGAAAATTTCAGATCTTGCAAATACAAATATTATTAATTATAAAATAGCTAAGTATCTAGAAAATAAATCAAAGAAAATTTTAGAAGAAATATGAGCATTAGACCAGCACCATATTATAAATTGCTATAATATAATATTTGAGTCTTTGACTAAAGAATTTATCTCAGAGTTTGGAAATTATAATCATATATGCTGATTTAGAGCTCTTCAGAAATTACAAGATGCAGGTACTAATAATAAAATAGTAGTTAAGATAATTATCTGTAAAGATTATAAAAATAATAGGTTTGTAACTATTACTAAAGCTAAAAAATATTAAATTTATCTTAAATTATTAAAAATTTATATATCTGTTAAAGATATTAATGATAGAAATAAATATAAAACTGATATTATTAAAATATAGTTAGAATTACCTGAATCTATAAAATATCTCCAAGAATTAGTTCCTAAAATGACTTGGATTTTTGATAATACAGATGCATTCTGACATATCAAAAAATCTGGATTAAAAACTCTTAGAGCAAAACTTGATTTATTAAATTCAGCACTTTATGCAACTTATAGTTTGAAGCTCAAAGATACAAATAATAAGTATACATATTATCATCTAGTTAGAGCATTTGACTATGAGAATATTCTCAAATTACTATCATATCAAATAGATGAAAATTGGGTAAATGAGGAAGATTGATGATATGGATATAGTAAACTCTCACCTAATAAAATAGAAACTTCTCCTAATTTTATCTCACAAGATACTTAGGACCTATTTGATATCTGTTAATATATATATCTATTCAATAAGATAATTCATGATATATCTTACAAAAAGGATTTTTGTGATGCTTAAAAATAATACTTGTAAAAAAATTCATTATGAAAATCATTTTTATGATACTTAAAGTTGATATCTATAGTTATATAGTGACTATCTTTGGCAAAAGTAAGTATAATTACATATCAGCTTTTATTCTCTGTGCTTTTTATTTCTCATACCAATTTCAAAAATAAACTCTCTTTTATTCTTAGAATAATATTCCATTCTAGAAATTATTAGTTTTTTACAGATCTCACAAGAAAATTTTACTATATTTGTATCATATAATTTCTAGTACAATGAATACCCTATATCCTACCAATAATCTTTTTTACAAATCAAACTATCTCTTTTAACATATAGACAGACTGAATACTTCAAACTATCTTTTTTAATATATTGATCAGTTAAATATCCTATTCAAAATATTTTAATGTATAATATATAAAATTTATTTCACTTTTTATACAAATATATTTAATATAAAATTAATTTAAATCTTTTCAGATTATAATAATATATTATGTGTTGAAGATACTATTCAAAATATTACTTATAATCTCTCATATTCCATAAAACTCTATATAAATACTAACATATTTTTTATTCATATTTTCATATATAGTATATAAAAATCAATTTAAACTTTTTCAAATTATTTTATAATATTATAATTGAACATATATTGACATTATATATTATATCAATATTATACAAAAATATATAAATTATATACTAAAGAGCTGGAATATACTAAAGAAATAATTACTACTGAGTAATTATCCAAATTAGCTAATCATTAGAGAAAGCCAAAAATTTATAATTTCAAAACAAATTACATGATTGCAATTAATAGACCAACATATAATAAATTAATATATGATAGATATGTGCATTGGGAAGAGATCTTGATTTCTCTATTATCATTTGAGAATTATATTAAAAAATAAAAATAAAATACTGTAAAATGTTATCATAGTCTGGACTCCTATCTTCAAAGCTATAAAATTTTTTTCATTATATCCTATGTATTAGTAAATTTTAAATTGACATCCCAGTTATCTTATAGATAGTTATATACCATCTTTTTCTGAGTATAGAAGAAAAAAGCATAATTAATTTCAATTTGAAAAGATATTTTCTATAGTATATATAATCTAAAGAATTATTCATAAATTACTCAACTTACTATAATATTAGATCATGTTAGCTATTGTAACTAAAATTATTAAAAAATATAATCTCAGTCCCAAGATGAGTATATTTGATCTCAGTAAATATACATCAGAATTTCTTGAGAATCTTACTAATGATAAAAAGTGAAATCAGACATGATGATATCTTTAGGATGATTTTAAATTTAGTAGTGAACAAATAGGTGTATTGATATCTAATCAGAGAAGTAGAAAAAATAAAATTATAAATTTGATTAAAGGTAATTGTAGAATAGCTATAATCAAGTTCTCAAAAAGTTTAGAAGAAGAGATCTTTAGAAAGAAAGCAAAATGAATCTTGCAAAATAGATATAGATTTAGTAAAGATCAAGTAAATATCTTATTCTTAATCCTGAAAAATGAAAGTAGACATAATATAACTATCTCAGATAAAAATATAAATATTATAATCATCAATTAACTCTCTAAAGAAATAGAGAAAGAAATAATTGAAGATATAGTATAATAGATTTTATAAGATAAACTTAATATTAGAGATGTAAGAGCTGAAGCTTATGCCTTAGCCCTATTAGCAAAAAATGCTAATACTGGTTCATCATATTTTACTCATCTTTGTAGAAAATTAAGGAATCTTAATGCATTACTTGTGATAATTAAGGTTACAAAATTTTCAGATATTACAAAAGATGCCAACAAAATCTAAAATGTTAATCAGAAAAAAGCTAAAGCTAAATATATTAATTATTCAGATAAATTTATATTAGAATTAGTCAAAGATTAGATGCATATAATATTAAAACTTTATCTAATTATTAGACTCTTGCTAATGTTATAGTAATGCTTTATATTTAATCTGCTAAACTTAAAACTTTACGCATTACAGATGCTAGAGTGATAGGATATGTAAAAAATTGAGATTAGCTAGATATTTCTAGAAAATTTAGATCTATAGAAAAGAATCAAAAATGAGTCAAAGAACTACTCACTTAGATTTAGCATGCTATATCATCTGGATAAATAAGTGATCTAGATAAGTTAAGAGTTAAATAATTTAATAAATTCTTAAAAGATTATGATTTAATTTTTAAATATTTATGTAAATTAGGAATAGTTTATAGTATAATAGCATATGAAACTAAGAATATAGCTCATATTTATACAATTGCTAGAGAATATCTATATCATTCATCTGATAATTATACTTCTTCTATGTAAAATTATGTTATAGTTAATTATAGAAAAAGAGAAGTTTCTTATGAGCAAGCAAGATGATTTTATATCTATAATCAAAATTAATTATACTTCTTTACTTTTATCATATCTACAGTAAAATCTTCATTATCATAAGAGAATTTAGAGTCAGATCCAGATGAAGATGAGGATGAGAACTCAGATATTATATTATTAAAAATTAATTTTTTTCTTTTGGCTTTACATAATATATAATTTCTTTAAGAAATATTTAGATTTGTTATTAAGTCAATAATCTCTAGTCCAATCTTGGATTTCACTATTTCCAGTAATTTGTGAAGAAAAATCCAGATTTTTTTACCTGATACTTGATTAAAATATCAGATACTACTTTATTAGTAATATTAGGTAAACTTTTATCTTTTTTAAAATCCAATTTTTTCACAACCTCATAAGTAATAATTAGATATTCTGAATTCAAATTACAAACTACTTCTGTATTCTTATTATTAATCAATATTGATAATTTTTTTACTGATTCTATTAGTGATATGATTTCATTATCATTTTCTTATAAATTCTGATAAGTCAGTTTAATATTGCTATTAATTTTAGTCATTATAAATATGAAATTATTATTTATTAATACAAATTTAAAAATGCAGAATTAAATATATTGTTATAATAAAATATCATGATAAGAATTTTATCTTGCAAAATTAATAAAGTACTAGTTAAAACTATATTAGATTCTGGTACTAATTATAATATTATAGATGAAAGTATAGCAAAAATAGTAGGCTTAAAAATTGATAATACATCTGATACAAAAATATATAGTCTTATTAGTGAGTTCAATATATTGGAAATAATTCATGCAATAGAAATTTTGGTCTTATCTCAAGATCAGAAATGAAAGCCAATAAAAATTATTAATATTTTTATTACTAATGAATTCAAACTTGAATCTATACTGATATTAGGTCAGTCATGGTTTCAGAAAAATATAATAAAAGTGAACTTCTCAAATAAAACTTTTACATTCTTTGATAAAACTAGTTATAAGATTAAGTGTAATTGAGAATATCTGAAAAATCTATAGTATATATATCTAAAATTAATTATCTAAACATTAGCTATTTTTTTTCAATTAAAGATATATAATATATAATTTAAAAATAGTATAACTATTACAAAGTAAAGACCTAAAGAGTCTAAATATTTTTGATTTACTGGAATTACTAAAATAGATCTTATATTTTTTAGAAATTGATTGATCTCTCTATCCTGCTTTATTTATTAATCAGTTTTGATATTACTACAGTACTCCTATTTTATGACATCATATTGAGTTTTTTAAATGAAGATTATTAGTAAAGTCAGTATATCTTAAATATGTCTCAGATTTTTACTCAGTAATTGATAAACTTTAAAAGAGTTATGCATAGAAAAATAAAGCTATTCTATTATTTAAAAATAGTATATCTCAGATTAAAAAATTTAAAAATCTCAGATACTTTAATAAGTATAATTCTGTATTCACATCCAGATATACACTTTCTTATTCTTGATAAAAGTAAGAGTTTCACTAATATATTAATTATAGAAATTGTGAGATTTTCTCTAAAACTATAATATCTAAGTCTTAATTCATGCATATATCTTACTAATTAATGTATCACTAAAATTACTTGCTTATATCTAAAACTTAGATATCTTAAGCTTGACTATTATTTGATTAATAATAAAGTTGTCAAGAAAATAGCTAGCAACTATATTAATTTGGAATATTTTAGTTTGAAAAAATGTAAAGAGATTAATAAAGAAGTAATAAAAAAACTTAATCCAAAAATTAAAATCAAATATACTAATTATTTGAATGAAAAATGAACTAATTCTGATTTATCTCTATCTATTCTAATATTTACTGATACATTATTAGATGAAACAGATTTTATTTCTGTATTCAATAATTATATCAGAGAGATTAGTAAAATTAATCCTAATTATTCATGATTTACAAATAATTTTACTTAATGTCAAAGTATTATCTGAAAAATTTAATCATATATATCACACAAAATTATATAATAATTTAGCTACTAGGGCTAGTTTTATTGATATCAAAAAATAAAATACAAGATAGAAATATGATACTCTAGTAAATTTATCCAAATTACCTAATAACTTTTTGGTAGAGAATACATAGTTAATATTATTAATGATAATGAGATCTGATCTTCAATTACTAATAAAAGATTAATTTTATCTTTCACATTTATCATTATTATAATAATTTTTTCAACTATAGATCTCAATTTAAGAGCATTTTTTAAAAATTTTTTAATGATCTGATGAGAGAAAATACATAATAATATAACTAATTTACAGATCTGAAAAATCTAATAAAAATTATCTTTAAATAAGTCTAATGTAAAAATAGTTATATGATCTTGTATTACTTAGATACCTAAAATAAAAACTTTTTCTAGCTTAATATTTAATGATCTAGTGATATTAGTGATATCATCTCTCTTATCAAAGAAAAAATTATATTACTCATCAAAATAATTTTTGCAAATACATATTAATTTCTCCTAATCTATAATTTCTTTGTCTTGTTGAAAAAGTAATCATGAAACTTCAGTAAGTATAAGTTTACTTTCTACTATATCAAGCTTTAGCAAAATCTGCAAATCCAACTTCTTCTTCAAATTCATAGCTTTTATTCATTTCATTCTAGATTATAATAATTTACTCATCTGTTCAGATCTATATATATTGAAATATATATAGTTAGAATAGAATAATTAATATATTATATATAATTATATAAATATATTATCATACATGCTTAAGTAACTATTTTGAATATTTGAGAATTGGATCCAGAATCTTTGATACTACATGAATTATATAAGTATTTTCACTATATTTATCTTCTGTCAATAACAGTTTGCAATTTCAGATATGACATCTAAAAAATAAATACTCTTAATAAAGTAAGCATAAATAGAATTATATATTAATAACTTATAATTCTTCTAATAAATCAAAAACTATCATCAGCATATATTGAATTTCAATAATCATCTCCTCATATGGAAAAGTGATTGGTCTCATGAATACTGAATTGAAATTGGATCACAAATTTCTATATATACTTATGAAATCATTCATCATCATATTTATTTCTTTCAGAAAATTATCATTATGAAATATATAATATATCAAAATCTACTTTGTTCTTAATGATAATAAATTTATAAATAGATCTTCACTACCTAAAAGATCAATAATACTGAATATTAGAGAAGTTTCTGATCTAATTAATATCAAATCTAACTATTTTAAATAGTAGATAACTTCAGTATATGCAAGCATAATAGTATCTAAGTAACTATTTTCTATTTTAGCTCTCTGAAGATAATAATTATTACATCAGCATCAAATATTACAAATAAATCAGAAATCTGATTTTTACTTACATATCTGCCTAATATAAATTTGATATTTTCTTGAATTATATTAACATTATATTTTTATTCTAGAATTTAATATTATATAATAAAAAGTTATGAGAAAAAATGCATTTAGATTATTCATATAAAATACAAGTATAAATATACTTACCTTCTCCTTTTCTTTGATTCAAACTTTCTTATAAAATATCTGATATTATTCCTAGAATCAAAAAGAAATACAATTTAATCTAGCATTCTTGAGATAAAATATTTATATAAAATATCTTATAAAATCAGTTATTGTAAGATCATTCATTTTTTATAATAATTATAAGATCTATATCCATAACTAGTGATGAGATATACAAGATATAGCTTATATTAAATCTAATGTAAGAAATTATATCAGAATGACAAATCTCTTGAACTATACTCTTTGATGCTTACAGTATCAGTACTCTATAAGCTAAGATATATACTAAAATAATATCATGTACATTTAGATACAGATAGTAACATAAGTCTATATTATTATATCTATCACTCTTCTGCAAAAATATATCATCATTTTTGAAAGAGATCTAATATTTTTTATAATACATACCTTGAACATGGAGTTGAACTGTGATAAGATTATTTCTAATTTTCATTTACTATTTGAATAGATATCATCACAAGTGGTTATAACATTCTGAATCTCTCAGTAATATTAGGATTCTGTAATATTAATATTATTTCTTCTCAAAATTTTAACACTTAATAGATAAATACTAAGAAGTTATTCTTTAAAATATAATATATAGTTTGGTTAATTGCAATTAAGGTAAAAGTAATTTTCAGATATTTTTTGAAGTGATAGATATTAGTTTTTATAATAAATAAAGTGATGAATAGTCATAATATAGATATACTATTCTTTTAAAATATTTCTACCCATCTATTTCTGCTTTCTTTAGGTATGGGAATAGTAGATTTAGAGAATATAAAACTAGAGTGATGCAAGCCTATAGATATTTATTATATAAATATGCATAATAAAAAAAAACTTTTCACAAAGAAACTACATATATTATAAATTAGTTAGAATCTATAGTAATAATCAGTATGTTATATGATTACATCATGCATATAATTAATTTATCATAATTTTATTACTAGATATATCAGAAATTTTACTAATTTCAGATCAGAAACATATGATTTTTATCTATATTATAAAAAATATAACCAAACATTCAGGTTAAATTTATTACTTTTCAGATGAAATTTAACTTCTCTTCTTATTTATAGATTCTATATAAGAGGATGGCTGATTATTTTCTCCTATATCAGCCATACTAATATCACTATCATTTTGTAATGTAGTTATATTAGAGGTTGGAGTAATATCTATCAAATTATCTAAATTCTCACCTGTATTATCTATATTATGATTTGAATTCCCATTCACATTATTTTGTATTTTATCTCTGGTTTCATAAGGTAGTGATTGAAAAGATAATACTTTGGTAGAGCTGGCATGACCAATATTTTGCTCAGGATTTTTAATACTGAAATTATTTATATTAGTGATAATTTCATCATAATTTAAAGATAAATAAGAAGATTATTTTATTCTTTTGACTATCAATAGATATTTTCTGACTTTTTTAATTATCTGGTAGTATTTGGCCTAATATATACTTAACTTCTCTAATAGATGGTAATGATATATTATTTCTCCTAATTACACATCATCTATAGTTAGAACTATTTATATTATAGATTCTATTAAAATTATCTTCAGATCTCTCTTAAAAATATATACAGAAATCATTAAAATATTGCATCTTTTTTGTGCTCTTCTATTCCCTGCCATATACTCATATATTGACTAATCATAGATTTTAGTGTTTATTAATATAAATTGAGTTATGTAAAAAATATCCTAATCAGAGTGAATATTAACTTATATTGTAATCTCAAACAAGATTCATAAATTTTTCTTTATATTAGTATCTATTAAAGCTTATAGTATGATTTTAATTAATTCTGATTGTAATACTAGTTCAAAATTTAACTTGATTCCTTCTAAAATTATGATATTTCTCATTTTTATTTCTATATTCATCAATAAGTATACAAATTTAAGTATCTGTTCATTCAATTATTTTTAATGATATTTAAAAGTTAGATAAAGATTTTATAATACTTTTATAGCAAAGCTAGTATCTTTGACATATATTAAATATTGTGTATTATCACATCTCAACTGTCATATGATATATTATATAATTAATTATTTTACCAATCATATTTTAACCATATTTTAATCATACTTTAACCAGTATAAATATAAAATTCTAATTTATTATCTATGGATAATCTTGGAAAAGCTTCATGATTAGTATATCTAATCATTTTTTTTAGTATTATGATCAATCAAAATGATAGATATATAAATATATATTATATTATATGATAGATGTAAAAGTTATATAATTAATCAAATTCATATATCTCAAATTTGTATATCTCAGATCTAATAATCTCAAATAGTAGGTATTATATACCTTATCACCAAAAAATTAAATTATATACTTGTAATACACACAAAATAAATCTTACATATTCAAAATAGATTCCATATGTCAAAAATAAATCATAATATATATATGAGCAATTTATAAATAAATTCTTTAGAATCAGCTCTAAACTATAATTCAATTATTATATAGTAAATATATAATAATTATTAGTAAAAATAATTTATTATTAATATATACATCTTCTAAATAACTATTTACTAGTGTAATTTACTTATAGAATAAGGATACTTATGTATCTGAACCAGTTTTAATACTTATATTCAAGAATATACTATATATCTGAAATAAATTTCTCATTTATGTGATAATCACAGAGATATATCACAATTAATTATTTGTTGATTTTATATACTTTATTAATTATTATAAGTAATCATTATAATAATATCTATATGAACAATTTTATAATGAAAAGATATATATAAATATTAATATCCAAACTTGAGATACTTTACTTTTTTATATTTCATTACATCATAAAAATAATAATGGAATCATATATAAATTTTATTACAACAAATTTTATTGTAATAAATATGTATCTTATTTATAAGTCATCCATCTTTTTCTCAATATATACAAAATTTACTTATGAAATAAGGGCACTCATGTATCTGTGTTGAGATACTAATTTTACTATTATTCAATATATATTAATATTATATATAACTATATCTTATACTTTATAAAAAAATAATGAAAGAAATATATATCTTCAGTACTAGGCTTTTATATCTATGTATAGAAAATAACTTTGAACTAGATCTAAGGAACAGAATATTTCTGTTTGAATTAAAGATTAAAGAGTTAAAAGATAATAAGCTAGAAAGATTAATAGTATTTTCAATAATAGATAGTCTTGATTCTGTTCTTTTATATATTGAAATACTAAATTAATAAAAAATGAATTCAGATATTCTAGAGTATAAAGTTATTAAATCTAATAGATTTAAATCTCTAAATTTGATATAAATTACATAATCTCTAAAAATATTATAAATTACTTAATTATTAAATATGGTCTATATAGATAAATATTCAGTTTTAAGTAAT
Source organism: Ambispora leptoticha (assembly GCA_910591765.1). Lineage (NCBI taxonomy): Eukaryota > Fungi > Glomeromycota > Glomeromycetes > Archaeosporales > Ambisporaceae > Ambispora > Ambispora leptoticha. Next base: position 659 of record CAJVPS010001375.1, on the reverse strand, counting down.
ACTAAATGGAGAGATAATTATCAATTTCCAGTAATTTATAAAAATGAAACTTCATTTAATTAGATGAAATGAATCTGGAATTAGTTGACAAATTATAAGAATAATAATCTTTTGACTGATGATAATATTACCATAATAATATAAATTTCTTTAATTTCATAATTTTTTAAACTTGGAAGATTTGACTAATTAATTGATCTTTAGAAGATATGTGATTTCAAATAATATAATTAGTGTATCAATTATAGATTCAGTCATGATTTAACAATATTTTTGCAATATTCTTGTAATATTTTTGTAATATTCTAAGATCATTAATGAATAATTAACTCTGAAATCAATAACAGTTCTCAAATGATTCAATAATAATTCAGAAATACTTTAGAAATAGTTCAGTAATAAATTTTATTTATATTTATTATTTATCTTTTCTTTTTAAAATATCTATCTTATCTTTTTATTTATTTTATTATTTATATTATCATTTAACTTATCACATATATCTTATTTCTTATTTTTACTTATTTGTTTATTGATTCTTTACCTCAAGATTTGTAATTATAAACTAGTGTAGCAAATGAGTTTAGATAAAAACTTGTAAAATCTCAAAGATGTATAAATATCTCTGCTCTGAGATCTGAAATAAATATACTTGAATA
>CAJVPS010001374.1:0-15909 GCA_910591765.1 Ambispora leptoticha | reverse complement strand
TAGTTAATTTGTAAAGATAAATACCCTGTAAGTTTTCACCAAAGAATTCCACCATGTCATTCGTTCAGGATTTCGTGTATTCGGAATGCCTGATTTCATTTGTGAATTGTGTATGCCAAGATCCATCATTTAACAAAATAGTTAATTTAAGCTGAAATTAGCTATGATTATAAACAGGTCAGTAATACGTATTCAATAAAAATTTGATTAGGTGTGTTTTTTATTAAAGTTCCAAAATTGTTTCGTAAAACGGTTGCATTGGATAAAATTATTGCATATATGACTTAACATCATAGCATTGATCCAGTTGACAAGTTAGGTTAATTAACAGTTAGCGTCGATTGCACGAAATTCCTTCGCGACATCAGTCATGTTCTTCAGCGCTGCTTCGACCTCAGGCCATCCACGAGTCTTCAAGCCACAGTCAGGATTCGCCCAGACGAGGTTCTTAGGAATATATTTGAGGATTGCGTGCAGACGCGCTTTTAACTCTTCTATTGTAGGAATACGTGGCGAATGAATATCATAGAGACCTGGACCAATCTCGGCGGTGTATTCATGCTCCTCAAATGCGTTCAGGAGTTTCAAGTCGGACCTAGAATTTTCAATAGTAATTACATCGGCATCCATACGCTGAATGGCTTCGATGATATCGTTAAAGTCCGAATAGCACATATGGGTGTGAATTTGAGTGGAACAATCAACGCCGGTACTAGAAAGAAGGAAAGCATCAACTGCCCAATTGAGATATGTACTCCAATCTTCTTTACGGAGAGGTAATCCTTCACGAATAGCAGGCTCGTCAATCTAAGCAATCGCAAATATAATTACTATGACTACAATGCTCACACAAAGGCAACGCGTACCTGAATCACAGAAATGCCAGCAGCTTCGAGATCGTGTACTTCTTCGCGAATGGCAAGAGCCAATTGAAATGCAGTGTCCTTGCGGGGCTGATCATCCCGGACGAAGGACCACTGAAGCATAGTAATTGGACCAGTTAACATGCCTTTCATGGGTTTGTCAGTTAAGGATTGAGCGTATTTAATAATTTCTACAGTCATTGGGTTTGGTCTAGAAATATCGCCAAAAATAATGGGTGGCTTCGTACAACGTGATCCATAAGATTGAACCCAACCGTTTCCACTAAAGACATAGCCTATTGTAAAAAATCAATAAATTAATAATAGATGGCCAAATGAACAAGACTAGTTAATTTGTAAAGATAAATACCCTGTAAGTTTTCACCAAAGAATTCCACCATGTCATTACGTTCGAATTCTCCATGTACAAGAACATCTATGCCAATTTCTTCTTGGAAGTGGACGTATTTTTCGATTTCTTTCTTAATGAAATCGTCATACTGAGTTTGATTTATTTCACCTTTCTTGAGCTTAGCCCGGACAGCACGAACTTCTTTTGTTTGGGGAAGAGAGCCAATGGTGGTCGTTGGAAAGAGAGGAAGATTTAATTTTTTTCGTTGTTTAACTTGCCTTTCACGAAAAGGTAATTTACGTCTGAACATATCAGGAGTGAGGGCCTTCATTTTCTGCTGTACAATGGGATTCTGAGTACGAGCTGAGTTTCGATGGCTTTGAATTCTAAAATGCAAATTTTCGATTTAACAATATTTAATATCATCCAAAGACAGGCTATAATACCTACGATTTACGGTTAGCTTCAAGTTCTTTCCGAACAGATTGAGCACCATTATTCAATGCTTTAGAGATAATTACTATTTCCTTAATCTTTTCGACAGCAAAAGATAGCCAATTCAAAATTTCGGAATCTATTTTCTTTTCGCTTTGAATAGAATGAGGGGTGTGCAAAAGAGAACAGGATGGTGCTATGAAAACACGTTCAGAACCAAGGGCATCAATAGCTTTCTGAGCTTCCACAATAGCAACTTCTAAATTGGTCTTCCAAATGTTACGACCATTAACCAAACCAAGAGACAGAGAAACCTTTGCAGGCAGGCGCTTCAGAATTGGTTCCAACTGATCAGGGGCACGAATTAGATCAATGTGAATTGCATTTATGGGAGTATCGATAATGAAGTCAAGGTTGGTACCAATACGCTCGAAATATGTTGCAATCAAAATTTTCAGCTGAGGAGACACCTTAGTAAGCACACTATAAGCAGAAGCATATTCGTTCTTGATAGTGGACGGGAGGTCCAGAACTAAACATGGTTCATCGATTTGAATCCATGTAACTCCAGCATCGACCAATTTAGATAATAATTCCTCGTATAATGGAAGAAGCCTATTCAATAGCTGAATTGGTTTAAATCCTTGAGGAGCATCCTTTGTAGGTTTTCCAAGCATCAGATAGGAGATCGGACCCAAAATGACAGGGTGAGTTTGAATACCTAAAGCTTTAGCCTCTTTGTATTCGTCGATAACTTTGGTTGAATTGAGAGTGAATTGTTGGTTTGGTTCAAATTCAGGAACAATGTAATGGTCTACAGTAAAATATTAGTCGACGATCAATAAATGGAAGATACAAATAGCAAAAAAAATTTGGACACTGACAGTTAGTGTCGAACCATTTCTTCATTTCGCAAGCGGCAACATCAACTCCTGGTTTTTGAAGACCTCTACACATCGCGAAATAGGTTTCAAGACCAGGGTTAAGGTTTTTGTAACGTGCAGGAATGACACCAAAAGCATAGGAATGGTCGACCACTTGATCATAGAAGGAAAAATCATTAGAAGGAATGTGATCAAGACCAGCGTTCTTTTGGAGAAGCCAATGTTCTTCACGAAGATTCTATATTTGAATAGTGTTTATTAAAAAGATCAATAGTAAAGAAATCACACGAGTTATTACATACCTTCGTATCAATAAGAAGAGTGTTTTCGTCAATTTTTCCGGACCAGAAGTTTTCAACAAGTCGTTTTAACTCCCGATTAGCTCCCATACGAGGGAAACCTAAGTTGAAAGTAAAGACCATTTTGTACGAATGCGAAAATTTTTTCAATCAAAACTTTTTTATTTCTACAAGTAAAAAAATTTTGCATGTGAACGATATTGCATCTTGCACGGATTTCTTGGCATCTTTTGTCGATCACTTTTACTGAACTCGATCCCATTGTGATAATCAATTTTTTCTCCCCATACTACGCCCCCCTTATTTTGGGGCTAATTTTGATTATCCAAACCTGGATGTACATGTAGATCCGATTCTCTATGAACAATAAAATTACGTAACCATTTTATGTAGCGATAGATAGGAGGTGTCCAGTTCATAAATATGAAATATAACATGGAGATTCGAATACCGTATTCTTCCGATCATACCACTTTTTGAATCTAATTCTGATGGAATTGAGGTACTTAAATTCGGAAGATTTTTAATTAACAAGTTATTATAAAAGGAATTAGAAGGTTTTTGAGAATTTATTGTTTTAGCATCGGATGCGATATTCATCCAATAGAATTATGAAATCATTAACGTTAAAATTTAGAGGGTGATACGCAAGTTCAGTTTGTAATGTAAAAATTTCAAAGCAAACTTTCATAACTCGGAACTTGAAATTTTACCATGAAACTATTTTTCATGTTATGTTTTTTGCGAAATATTATTATTTAAAAAATTTAGTAACAATAAAAAAGAAAATGTATTCTGAAAAGAATCTATTAGTATTTCATAATATACCATTATACCTTCTGCATTAATGATTTTTGAGAAAATGTGTTTATAAAGAAATTTTATTAAAATCATAATTATAAAAAGTTTTATATATTAAAAAATTTAAAAATGTGACTTTTTAGAAATTTTTATTATAATGTGCTTTTAGAAAGGAGAGATATAACTATTTAAATGACAATTATTAAACTATAATATTAATATTAATTAATAAAAATTCTTCAAAATAGATTAGTATTAATCTTTTATGCTTATAATATATAGAATAATTAACTGAAAGTTCTATTGTTTTTTAAAATTAGTAAGATTTAATTTTATTTAATAATGAAAAAGAAAAATTATTATTAATATTAGCAAACCAATTTAATAATACATTTCATTAAGTAGTTTCTCAAATTGCTGAATTTGAGCCTATCATTCCAACAAACATAAAAAAAGTCTTACTAGAAACTTGTGAAATATTTTCTTATAATAAGTCTAAAGCTACTATCGTAAAATGTCATGGAAATCATCCGGGGTTACATATAAAAAAGAAGGGTCTTTTATATTGGGGATCTTCTGGAAAGGAATTTAATGAATACATGTGATATGAACATAAAATAAAAATCATATGACACACATGTTTAAGCATAAATTCTGTCTATCTTTACCAATTGTTAGGCTTCGAATGAAGCACAAATTTTAGTATTTGGCATTACCGTTACATGTAATTTGTAGTGATTAACGTTAATAAAGATCGATTATAATAAAAATCGATTTACATGGATTCAAATTGCATAACCTCCCTCTATATAGTCACCCTCCTATATAGTCACAAAATTTAAGATCAGCCGACAATTTTTAAAACTCATTTACGATACTTTATTGAACTTCTATGTAAGTTGATTCTGTGAATTTTTTACGATGACATTTTGTTTTAATATAAAGGGATAAATTAAACATAAAATATTTGGAATGTTTTATAACGTATTTTAGTTAAGTGACATATAGAAATGTTGTATGTTGCTTTAGATAACGACTTGGTGTAAATATAATTGAATGAGATCATGATAAATGAAAATTAGATAAAAATTAAAAGCGTATCATACATATAGATAACATGAAACGACATCAATGGCATTGATAGCTATTTAATATTTTATTCATTTATTACATGTGATGTAATGTCATTAAAGCAAAATATCATTATAAATATACATGTCTGTACTACAAGAAATAGCGCATATAAATTACATTAAAAAAAAACCTTCTATAAATTCAAGTCAAAACTCGTTACAAGAATTACTTTGTCAGAAATAGAATACAAAGATCTTTAAAAATCCCAAATCAGAGACAAAGAAATATTTTTCTTATTCTTCATTAACTGTTAATCACTGATTTATTACTACTATTTATATAGCATTACTTTGCCATTCCTGATTCATCTATGAGCGAAAGAAATGTTTAAATTTTAAAACCTTCGACTTGCATTTACTAATTTCCATTCAGGTTTTGCCGATATCGGAAAATTCTACTGTAACCGATTTTATGGAAGATTAGTATTCAAAGCATCCGGATTTGTTATTACAGGTAGCTACTTAATGATGACCAATAGAAAAACATGAGTGAAAAATTAAAATTTTTCTCGATCACTGGGGAGAATGACAATCCGTTATGTAGAACTGTCGGAACAATAATTAATGAAGGCTTAGGTCATACTATTGTTTGTGAATAAATTAATCTAAGAATGAAATTACACGTTTTGTTACCGTTCACCTTCTCTAATTACGTTCACATTAGATCATCTTGATTAAAAGTACATGTACCGGTATATTATATTTCAAAACAAACAAACGTACAAATTAGTATTTACATGTAGAACGTTTAGTACATGGTAAATATTGGACAATAATATTATTTTTTTATTATAACTATTCTTCTTTAAATAATAATTAATATGACAATAATTATTCTGTGTCCTTGTTTGAAACATTTTATAAATTGTTTGGACCATTTAGTGCGACCATTCGGTACATTGTTTGGACTATTTCGAAAAATAGAATAGTTTCCAGTATAGCTTTTAATCCATTGTACCAAAACATAGACCGAAAATCAATATATATAGGCGTGTTCGTGAGCATTAATCAAGATAAATAAAGTTATAATAAGAGAAAAGCATTACATCTTGTTTGTATTATTATTGACTTCAGGTTTATTGCTCTTATCAGAAGAAATCTAGTACGGTGTATCATTATTTGATTCTCTTTGTAGAACAGGCTAAGAAGTCTCGACCGCTATTTGGGAAACTCGTCGACTTAAAAAAGTCTTTTAAAATTACATATAATAAACTCTCTATGACGATTCATAAATGTCATTTATTTCATTATGTATAATTCTAAATCTAACCCTGACCTAAAATCATTAACCAGGTGTACAGAGTAAAATGAATAGTTGATTAGTATTATCATAAATGATATAATAAATTATTACTTTAAAATCTGATAAGCACCCGTTTTCAATTAATGAGAGAACTTATTTACAGAACATAAATTAGTTTACTGTGAATATTTTATTCATTATAAACTTTCGGCATCAGCTGCTACAATAATTAATATATTTAACAATTAAAATTTGTTAAAAAGATACTTGAGATTTCTTGGTCCGCAACCAAATGAATAATTTTACTGGCGGATTTTAAATCGAATTACACTTCAGACCTAAAATGTATATTACATATTTGCGGAAATAAATGTTTAGTTGCACATTTTATAAAATAAATTTATTATAGTAAAATAATAATAAAAAATGTCTGATAAAAAAATCCAGTAGCTTTGGGACGACGTACCAATTTGGTTCTCCAAAAATATGATCAAAAAATTTCACGTAGATCATCATTTTAAAAATCATATGCAGAGTCATGCGGAAAGTCAAAAAATTTATTTGCGGAATCCGCATGTGCATATCAGACCTTGGTTGCGGAAAATTAAAATCGTTTGCGTTCCGCAAGCTCCGCAAGTCAATTTTATAAGCTCCAATTTTGTTTTAACAATTATAAAACCATATAATTATTATCAAATTTATCAAACTGAGAATCTTACATTATATACAAATTAAACACACTGACAAAATGTTAATTTTTTTTATTGTTGCTACTTTTTAACTAAAACACAAAACATTGTACTTTTTTATATCACTTTAATTCCATATCGAGATCCTTTAGGACCCCAAATCCATATTGATAACATTCAGCCACTTTGAATTGAGAACATTTTTCTGACAAGATGATCATTATGATCGGTAAAACAGTTACCGAATGCGGTATTACCGTTACCGATTTGTAATTAATCGAAACGTACATTTATTTGATTCGAAAAATTTGGTTTACTGACCGAACCGACTAAAATTATTGTTGTACATGGCCAGAAATTTAGAATAATGTGCAATTCCCGATTCAGCATGCCTATCACTATTGTGTAATGAGAACGTAACGGTAAAGAGAATCGTACATATACATATTCCTGTAATGCTCGAAGCATAAATTACTCCCACTTCGTAGCATCGGTATAAATGCCTTCCCTAATAAACGATAGCACAAAATTATTATATCACGATCTCAAGAATTTCTTTGATCATAGAAATTCTTACAATACTTTCATACCGATACTAAAATCACATTTAACGTTGTACATTATAGTTAGACTTTCGTTTTACCTTTATAATTATATTTGATGCTTTGTTACGAAGCAAAGCCATGCCCGTTTTGTGAGAATTCTTGAACTTATGTATTTCATATTTTGTACTTTCAGATCCCGTGAAACAGCGTAGCAAAGTGATGTAGTTCTGAAATTATATTTAATGAATAGTCATCCAAAGATTTGAGAATTAAGCAATGGGGCGGTTTGAATAAAAATAAATATTAAATTTACTTTGAAACTTACCTAACTGCGTTTCGGCTCTTATTTCTTTCGTGCCATAATGAAACTGATAGATAGCTTTTATTACTTTTGTGCTTAACAAAATTGATGGTTTTACTTCTTTTTCCTTAAAAATTTGGTGCGTATTAGTTTGTGCTTTGTAGAATTTGTTTTTTGCCTAATTCTTCGTGTTGATAGTTAGTTGGCCGTGTCAATAAGTCCAAACCTTTGTTTTATGTTGGTAGTGAGCAGAAACTACCCGTATTCCTTTGGAATCCTGTGGACAATTCTATTCCCAACTCCCCTTTTATTTAAGCCATTTTCTATTATTTACATAATAGTTTCGTAAAAACTATCGCAGGCGACCTTTAAAACAATTAGAAAAACCCTCTCTTTGTAAATGATTTAGTTCAAGCTCCCCCCCCCCCCACATTGTGTTGCGTCCTACTTTCTTTAGATCAAACATCTTTAGGAAGGAATGACGACATTACTATGTTATAATCTTAAAAATAAGCTAACATGGATTTTTCAGGTTACAAAACAACATTCTCGCAATCTTGCAAATCAGGGCGATAATTTTTGAGTTACTGTATTATACCGGTTCATCAATAGCGGGATTTACCGCATTTCTTTGCGATCGTACGATACGAACAGTGCTCAAAAAGAATCACACGATTTAAACTTATATTGATCGATACCGATACAGTATAAAAATTTCTTTCGAGATTTTGTAATTAAAGTCTCTCGCAGAATTTTTGATTTGCTATATACATGTAATTTGGAACTGGGCGATAGATTGGGATCACTATACGTAAGTAATGTTCTTTGTTGTAATAGTATCATTAAATATTTGATATTTCTCCTAAATTGAAAACTGCGTACGTATAAATTTTTCACATTTTTTGCAATGATAACATGTTTGTTTATTATATTTTCATATCTTAAAGAGAAAAAAATAGACGCACACATACATAGGTTTATATACTTAATCTTCTATTGCAATTATCATTATGCAAAGTAGACTATGTAAATTACTTTTTTTGCATTTTCTCTGTTAAATCATTCAATCGTACTTCTAAATCGCTTCTACGCTTTTCTAAAATTTCAGTGCGTTTTTTACATGGATCACAACATTCTGGAGAGGGAGGCGTATTTGCTAAAAATATTAAATTGTTATCAGAAAAGTATGGGTAAAAAATTTAATTCTGTGCTTAAAAATTGATTATTTTCAGTATCTATAAAATTAGAAGTTATGAAAGATTCATCGACTACAAAATTCTCTCCTAACTCATTGTTTGTACTTTCAGAAAATTTAATTTCGTTAGTTTGAGGTGAAATTTGCCAAAAATTTGGATCAAGAGCAAATTCACTATGTTGCTTTGACCAAAAGGAATAAGAACCTTCTTTCTCTTTGTCTTGATTTTTTGATTCTTGAAATAGTTTTTGTTCAACACAAATTCGTGTGTATAAATTTCTCGCTACGGCGGCAATTCGTTCGTATTCTCGGCGAATGTTTTCTGGTTCTTTTGACCAACGTTCTTTAGTAATCAACGAAAGTTGAGGTTGCGTAATGGTTGGATGTGCTGTTTTTTGAAGTTCCTTACAGAAAATAGTACGATACGCAATAAAAGCGTTAGGGACTCGAGAAACTTTGCCTGTTCTTCGAGTCTTTTCCAGAGCACGATCAATTAAATTTATCGGCATGATATCAGGGGGAAACGAGACCGTTATTTCGATCTTTGGTAACTTTTCATTATTAGTCGTATTAATTTTCATATTCGTAGTTTATCTTCACTTAACTTTAATTTTTCAAAGTTTCGACTGCTTCTTATATACTTTTGTAAAGAAGAAACGGAGTATGTTCCGTGCTTATTGTTATAAGCAAAAGTAGTTAGTTTTTACTATTATTCGTACGCTGAGGCTAAATTAATGCTTTCTATCCGCAGAATGTAGTTTGAAGTAATTATAAGTAAATAATTAAAAATTAATTTGTTATTTATTTCAAACATGACATGATTTTGAATCATCCTAAAATGAATATTTTTAAATAAAATATAATATAACTTTTTGTTAATGTACACATTTTTAAAAATTTGATTATTTTGTAAATATGTTTTCTAAAAATAATTCCTTATAGAACATGAACAGCGAACAAATGTTTGTTGATTCAGAATTTGGTATTAATTTACATGTATCGGTATACCTTACCGATACTGATTATCATTACATGTATTATCTTAGTTAAATCAAAAATTTGATTCTTACTAGTAAGTAAAATTAATTTTGATAACAATTTGATATATTAAATTGAATTAACACAGATTCAAGTCAGGTACGTGTTTTCCAAATAGAAGAAATTTCATAATTTATAACGTTTAAACAATGACTTGCATTTTTTTCCTTCAGAAGGGTACTTAATATTACAGTCACTTTATTTTTGATTTCATAATCTCAAAAGAATACATTTATCAATTATTGTAAAAAAAATGAAAATTTACAAAATTATAGATTTTATAATCATAGCAATATCTTATATAACCACTACCATAAAATAGAAATATCGATATCACATTCCTCATAAAATTCGAAATTATAAATCAATTACATAGAAAAACAATTTATTAATAATGCATTGTATACGTGTAAGAATAAGTATTTAGTTAAAGAAACTTGGAAATCAGATTAATTATATGAAAATACTTTATTGCCAATAGAAATCAAACAGATGATGTTTATTAATCAGATAAGAGATCGAGTCAGCTCCTAGAATATGTATATAAAATATATTTCTTGGAACTAGTACTGTAAAAGCGTATTGAGAAATGTTTGGTTTATCCCTAATAATAAAATGGCAAATTATTTTCTAACTAGAATCTAATTGGGCGTCTTAAAAATTAATCTAATAACATTTCAATTCAAGAATTCATTTATAAATTAATATGTGATATATGGGAGAATTTTGACTAAATTGAAATCAATTTCTGCAATTGTATATGTTGATATCCAGTGGGATGAATACAGGAAACAATTGATCAGTTTCCTAATATTTAATTTCCACAATTATTTTATTATTCGTATTCCGCTGTATCCGCAAGTTAATGCCGCTAGTTCCTACAATTTGAAAGGCATTAGACACAAAATTGATTATTATTTTAATCAACCTGTATTATGTATTTTCATGAAAGCGCTTTAATGACTATTTCGATAATAAAAGGAGGATTTATTTCAATAATTTATCTACATGAATACATTAATCGTTTTTCGAAACTATTTTATTAAAATTATTATATTGGAAATGGAACTTATTTTGGAACTGATGAAATTGTTTTTTATACGATTCATTCCGCCTCATAAGACTCGTGATCGATCTCAATACTTCCTTACGTAATTTCTGACTACATAATGGTTGACAAAATCCCACATCCTATAATACCAACTTTCCAAAATCATTTGCAACCTGACACAAAACCTGTGATTCCAAAGTCCTGTGCACGCGCTTCATTGATGGCGCACGTGCAATTAATGTCATAAATTTGTTTTATACATGTATATCAATAATGTTAAAATTGGCATTTAAATAGTCAAAAAAAATTAAAATAAAAACAGCATGAAACGGAAGAGTAAGCTTAAAAATTATACATAAAGTGATTAATAACGTGTATCAATAAATATTTCAGAACAATGTACATTGATATATTGTATGGCAAAAAACACAATTGAAGACGAAGAGTATCCACAACAGCAGTTAACGACTAAAGATGATATAACTAAAGAGGAAATGAAAAAGATTTAGAATAGACGACAATGATGCAATTGTGGATGGAATTTCTTTATCTATTGCAAATTTAAATATAAATGAACCATTATTCCATTCATTTATTATTGCAAAAAATACAACAGAAAATCATCACACATGGAATTAACATGTTAAAAAAAAAGTGATTGATGATTTTCTAATTTTCCTCGAAAAGATTAAAGAAATTATCGAAGATGAAAAAAAGAATTCGAATGGTATTTAAAATTATCAGAGTCTGGAGATCCTAAAGAACAGTATAATCTTGCTCTCTGTTATGTTAATGGAAAAGGTACAATCAAAGATGAAAAGAAAGCAACCAAATTGTATTTAAAATCAGCAGAGTCTGAAAATAATAAAGGTCCAATTTATTAATTATGAAAATAATGAAGAAATGAAAAAATATGGAACATCTTTTATTTAAACGTGCCTTACAATTAACAATTAATGGCAATCCTCACTTTCAACTTCGACTTGGACAATGTTATGAATACGGAGAAAGAACAAGCAAAGATGATAATGAAGCATTTAATTGGTATTTAAAGACTGCAGAATCAGGTAATAATAAAGCTCAATTTAATATTAGAAAATTTTACCATTACGGAATAGAAATTCAAAAAATCTCGGAATAGCTTTAAAATAGTATCAAAAGGCCTATGAGAATATAGCACTGAAATGGTTGAATCTTTGAAGAAATTTTTTCAAACTGGTAATTAAACTTTTTGTTATTTATTTAGAGATTAGAATAATTCATCTTTACAATCTCTAAATAACGTTTTGAAACACATGTATTAACAGTGGTGATATCCGAGAAATTGACTTGGGATCAAAATTAGAAATTCGCGAAAAAAAATTTGTACATCGTGAATTTCATCCTGGCAATATACTGTATTAATACATTACAATCCTCAAATTGCTGATTTTGGATTTAGCATTCCAACAAATATTAACCAAAACATTTGAGGAATACTTCCTTATGTATGCTAAATGGAAACCATACACTAACTTATAGCTGTGTGCGAAATTTTAATAGGTGAACGACCATTTGGTGAACAAAGTCATGATCATTATTTTGTATACGACATCTATGACCTACGATACCAAATACATGTAATGTTCCCGGGTAGTGCAAATTTATTCTTGAAAAATGTTAGAGGATCTGAGAGACTTGAAAAGGAGATGGAGTTTGGTGAGGCGATATTATTTTGAAAAGGGTAGCAAAAAAACAAAAATTCCACTTAAATGCAATTTACACACCAGACGAATCTTTACTTCGAAATTAATATCAATTCTAATTAATACATGCATGTACATTTATTTTATATTAAATCAAAATAACATTTCAGGTTAATTCAAATAAATCAAATATTTAAGTTCTTCAAGTGTTAATTTATATGTTCCAAACGAAGGTAAAAGTGATATGATAATTTCCGTGCACTCAATATCTCAAAATTTTATTATAAATATCTTAGATATTAATTATACATATATAAAATTTAGTTTAGCATAATCCATAAAAAAGAATAATAGATGCTACATAATAAATAAATAATTTAATATATTCTTTGCTATAGATTTAATGTTAGAAATTAAAGCAAAATTATATATACAGTCAAACCTCGTTATATTAAGAGTTCATTAATAAATTCACAATGTATATCGAGAAGATTTAATATATACAGTTTTTGAGCTCAACTTCACTAAAACGATAATAACCTGTATGAAAAAATTATATATGTTAAAAAGGTGCACAGAAATAGATGGTTTCATCATTTGTTTTAATTTAATAATTTCTTTGGTGATAAAAAACATATTTCGGATATTAATATACACGATATGCCGAGTGACTTACAAGAAAAGCTAGATAACTGAGCTTATTAACGTTAGCTGATTTTACAACGACCAAAAATGGTTTGTGTTTACGCGTATATTTATGACTTAACTATTACTTATATCACTATCAAAAATAAATGATTTTATTGTTTTTTTGATCATAAAAATCACCTTTCACAGATGGTTAATATTACTAACTAAAAAATCTGTAATTCCGAGTGCTCATGATTGATTGTCAAGAAATTGAAGAAAAAAATTCGTACTGCTCGAATATGTCATGGCTGACAGTATTATGATAACCAATAATCTAGCTAACGCTATGAACGTATACTCAATAATGATGAATAGAAACTTGGATCCGACTCAACCGTTCAAATGTAACTGATAAAGATTTATTGACAACACAAGAGCACATAACGAATTATCAAAATTTGAGATATGCATACTTTGTGTGCTCTTCGTTATGTTTACGAGTTTAATAAATGGTAACTTAAGCATGCAAGGCTTAATGTTATCAAAATTTAAAATAGTCAAAACTACAGCACCCCGTATTCCCGCGTGGTCCCCCACCGCAGTACTGACAGGGCCATCAGTGACTTAACTTCGGAGATCGGACGGGTTCCGGTGCTTTTCACTGTGTATGGCCGTAGCTGTAGTAGAATGCTTATATATAGTACAAATCGATATAGTTTAACGAAAAAGTTTAACAAAATTCAGTTGACGTTCGAAGTTCGTTTGGCTTTGGATTGATAAGTTTTTAAACACATGGCTGCTGCAGATCAAATAACTTAAATTAAATTTATGTTAAAAAAGTCTGCATTCTATAAGAAACTTATGAATAACTTTAAAGTTCATCGATTTGTAAAAAGAGTTTTTCTAGCTAGAAAGATAATCTCTTTAATTTATATTAGTAGTTTAGATTAAGCCACGTATTGCACATTTACTTAGGAAAGATGGCCATTTAAAAGCTTTGAGATGCGTAATATTAAAAGTGCTAATTTTATTTCTGTTTACATAAATTAATTATTTCCTAAAAAGTCGAAATTCAGCAAATAATACAACCTCTTTCATGGAGTACTAAGCCAAGTGATACATAACAATGTTTTAATCCTATGTGCAAATTATTTATATTCAATTTAAACGTTAGTTAGATTACCAAGCACAGCCACACTCTTATATTCATAGGAAATTTTAACAAGTTAGAAGATTTAATGTAGGAGACCATGATGAAAATTCTGGCCAAAATTTTGCAGATTCATATATCAATCTGATCAAATTATCATTATTTCTATATAAAATAGTTGATTTTTTTAAAAATGATAATAAAATCATAAATATAGTATAAATTTATTGTTTATAATTTCAGCATGATTTGATTTCATTAAGATCTGTCACATTTAATAGAATTGAAAAAACTACCAACATATAACTACTATATTTTTCAATTAGCACTATTCATTTTATTTCTTATATGGTTCTCGCTTCATCCATGTATCAGAAAGTGTCACAGCAAAATATTGCCATTAAATATATGGTTAAGGTGCACTGTGTATTTCAACAAATCAAATAATATCTTATAACTATATCTATTTTAATTTATTCTAACTTTATCAAGAAATTCTATCTTTATACTAATATCTCAGACTTAGAACTTGGAGCTATTCAACCAACAATTATTGAAATAGTGCAAAAGTTACTCTTTCCATAAAATTCTGCTAGCTTATTTAAATATGAAATTAATAGTGAGTCAATTATTTTAATTAATATTAATGTTAATATGATCATATCAATATTTATACTATATATATAGTTAGTTTGATTGATCTTAAGTAACTTGTATGAAATTTGATTGGTTTACGTGACTCCAGATTAAATATAAAAATATTAAGTATCTATTTGTAACTGAGCTTTTAGTTATTTCATAATATCTAAGCCAACTGAATTTTTGAATCTATTCGTGAAAATTTGATTATATTAAAGAATAAAAATCAAATTTCACTTTAGAAAATAATTCATTTTATCACTTTGAATTTCATAATTATTTCCTCATGCCTTTGTTTATATTTATTTTTCTTTATTAACTCACTTTTAAAAGGCAATACCTGTATAATGATCTATCTATAGCCTTTAATAAAAATAATAAACTCAATATTTTATAACGTATTAATAAGTTATCAAATTTTGATATTAAAAAAAGAATATAAAATTCATATTAATAAACAGTTTTATAGCTTGATTTTCATGTAATAAATATTTGAATTATCTACTATTTGAATTATTTTCAGACTTAATAAGAAAGTTCATTATTGATTCATAACCATTTTTATCAGATTTGACTAAATATTCCATCTGTAATTTCAAAACCACAGGCTAGTTCTTATAATCTCTATTAGCATATAGATTTTCTTTGATAAAAAAATATTAATTATTTTGCCATTTGTATTTCTTCGCCACTTGCATTCATAAAGTTATTTTTATTATTATGAGAATTTTTATAATTTTGAAATGAATATCAAAATATAAATCAGAATTATGAATATTTTTAGATTTATTGAATTAATTTAAATAAATTATATTAATATTTTTGATTTAAAAATTCAATACCTATTTTAAGTTTTTCAAATATATATTCTTATTGTTATATTACATAATATTTTACAAGTAATCTGAAATTAATCAATCTATTAAATAAAATATTATTTATTATTAAGATATAATATTCATATTATAAAAAATTA
>CAJVPS010001373.1:0-15912 GCA_910591765.1 Ambispora leptoticha | reverse complement strand
TATTTAAGTTTTCTTATTATTAAAAATTTTTAATTTTAAAAACATAAATTATAAAAAATTTTAATAAGATAAGTATTCAAGTAGTCTTAAATAAAATTATTTATTATATTCTCAAGTATATATATTTAAATTTTTATATTATTTAAATAAATATTTATAGAAAAAATTAAAATATCTAATTTTTTTATTATGTATTATATAAGTTATAAGTATTAAATAATCAAATTCTTCATTATAAAGTTTATAAAAATAAACTAAAAAAATATTATAAATTTGATAAGCTAATTAAAATTATAATTATTATAATTATTATAATATTAAAAGAATCTTATATTATAAATAAAATAATAATTAATAATTAATAATAGAATTATTATCTTATAAAGAAAAAAATAATATTGTAATCAATCACCTATTTTGTAATATAGTAAATATGGTGCAGCATATGATGCAGTTACAGCATATAGTACAGTAATCATCAATTACTATCAAATTAAATATACAAGAAATTTATATTAATTAATCTTATTTATTATTAATTCTATTTTTAATTTATATTATTACTCATATTTAATTTTATTTTTTTATTTAATTAATTATTATTAATTTTCTTTCTTTTCTCACTTTAACTTTAAATAACTTAATATTTTACTAATTTTAATTCTTAATTATCATATATTTAATATTCTTTGTAATTATTCTTTTGAATTCTATTTGTTCTTAAGTAAATTAGATAAAATATTGTGTTAGAAATAATTTATAATTAGTATAATAAGAAAATATTATATATAGAGAGTCAAGAAGTAATCAAGAAAAATAATTAAATTTAATAAAAGTAATTAGCTACTGAATTAAAAGTAGTTAATTAATATTTTCTTTAATAAAATACATATATCTTATCATATATCTTATTATATTTTCTTCTTGCTTTATTGAGAGAGTATTTTGTTAGAAGTAACTTGTATAAATTATCTTATTAAGAAAAAAAATGTAATTTGTCAAAAGTAAATCTTGCATATATTATCTTATTGGAAAGATAATTAATTATATAATCTTTTAAAGTTATAAAAGTAAATAATTATCATGAATATAATTATTCTTACTATTTTAAAATATTTACATATGTATAAACTTAAAATGATAATAATATATCATAACATGAAATTATTATATAGATTTTAATTTACATGATATAAAATATGAAATCAGATTTTATAATTAGTAAAATTAGCCATATATAAGATTAGTAAAGTTAATATATACAATCAGATATAGCAATGTAAAGCTTTAGATTAATATATTATTAGGAAGATGATCTGATATAGAGTATATCAATAAATTTCAAATATATGAAGATATATCAATAAAATACTGATTAATGAATCAAAACAAAAATGATTTATTAGTCTTGATAATATAATGGAGATGAAATCATGATGAGAATAATGAAAGAAAATTTGATTATAAATAAAAAGAGAGAAAAGTGTAATTTTTAATATTAGAAATTAGTTCAATAGAACTATAATTGTAATAAACTTTTATTAAATTATTACTACTCTTTAATCATATATATTCTTTCAAATTATTATTAATCTGTTACACACCCTCTAATTAATAAAAGTAGTCTATCCTTAGACTATGCAAATTTAAATAACGAAACTACGACATCTCGATGAATTGCCTTCTTAGGCAGAACTAGCGCCATAATTTGGAGAATCCGATCAACTCAATAAAGGGTCGGAATATTGATCGACGAAATTATAAATTAATAACGGAAAACTAACTGGGAAACAACCCGTGATCGTACAATCTCACGGATTACTCGGTAGATCCCCCACATCTATTCCACCGGGTAACAATGTATATGATGGTCATAAAAATCGAGTGACAACACCGATATAAAAAATAATTCATAACGATACTAGATAGTTTGGTGAACATGTGACGATAAATTTTAGATAGTGATTGAACATGATACGACAAATCTTGAAAATAGGTTCACTCGATGTCTTTTTCGATCAAGATAGCTCTCTTTTTTAATTTTAAGGCTTATTCGATCGATATATTATTTAATACTGCTGAGTATCACATTAATACGAACTGGTTGAGAGACACAAGAGAAGATGTGACTTTACGAGTGATGTATGTATACGGTCGAAAGCTTTTTGTATGATAGTCGTAACATGCAAATAAATAACTTGGAGTTGCAACAATTTGGTTATCAATGGTTAAATTTGTCAGTATGCACAAGGGTTAGTTTTTCATGCGTCTTCTTTTTATTTTAATTACATAATTTTTTATCTTGTTTATTTAGATTCCATGTTCAAGAGAAAACAAAGCAAAGTAAGTACATGTAATATTAATTGTAAATAAACGAAATAAAAAAGGATGATTAATTGTATCCCGACAATTTCAACATACCACGAATTCTGAATTTCGGAAATTTTATTTTGATCTTTTTATAAAACTAGGCCTGTGTCTATTTTAGTTTCGCCGACAATTAATTAAAAACTTATCACTATATATTAGAATCAATGTTTTATTCTATAATTTTGAGTGAAGAGCTCGCGAAATTGGTTATAATATATCGAATTTATGCCGCTTAATTTTGTAATTTTCGATATGTCGGGATCTTGAATGTTGTGTCTGGATACTTTTCTTTATCCGATTATATGATATTGATACTTTTCGTACAGTCCGCACGGAAAATAATGGCGAAAAAATTTTAATTACCTCCTTTTAAAAAAGATTGTGTGAAAAAATACATGGCATTTCTATGAACCTCTATTTAGAAATGTATAAGCCGCAATATGAAAAGCATCACATTTCCGCAAAATTTTACTAAGTAAACGAGTTTTACCCATGTTCAAATTAAGAATTGTATTAGAAACGAGATGTATTAGTTTATAAAATAAAATACCATTGCTACTAGCAATAGGTTTTTTTTTATTTTTTAACATGTCAAAACCTGTATTGATATGAAAGAAAAATGATTTTTTTAGAGTATGATTTCCTAATTAGAGATAAATTTTTTGTGTAATTGTCTTTAAAAATTGCACCTGAATTTTAAAAAACCCCCCGTCATTTCTTTCCGTGCGAGCTGTATAAAACGTTCTTTTCGAAGAGTTAGCAACTGGACTAAATTGATTAGACCAAATTGAATTTGTAAAAAAAAAACTGCGTTGCTAGACTACTGGATTTTATAAACTTTGCAGGAGCAACTGGTTCAGTTATTTTTGACTAAATTTGTGTCAATGGGTCCGTGAATCTTGCATTAAGCATTAAGTTTAAACCAGTCATCCTTATTATATAAACGTTCGATCAACTTTATGGTATTTATTACATTTTTTATTGTTTTGTTGTTGACAAAGAATTATAATGATAATAAATAAAATGCATCACGTAATTTAGCATAGTCCTTAACCAGGCTATACTAGAGCATTTATTAATAATAACAACAAAAAAGCAGTATTGTTATGAATATAATATCTTGTGATTTGTAACATTACATTCATCTAAACCTGTTTGATTTTGTCATATTAAAAGAACAGTTATTTTTCCAATAAGTATATTTGATCCTGGAATACTCATCTTTATGTGAAGTTGGACAAAAACTAACAATTCGCAGACTTGAAAAGTTTATTGATTATGAATTCAGGAGATGTCCCTTGCAAACATTTAATGTTCATATCTTCATTTGTCATTGTTGATTATGAGATACTTTTTAATAATTAGATTGGTCATAATAAGAGAATTCTGATTGATTTGATAGATGTGTTAAGTATGGATGTTATAATGTGTAATAAAAAAAACTGTATATTTTAATTTTCTCCATAAATATTACATAAAAATTTAAATATATATATACTTGAGTATGATAAATAACTTTATTTAAGACTACTTGAATATTTATCTTATTAAAATTTTTTATAATTTATATTTTTAAAATTAAAAATAAGAAAATTTAAATAAATAAATTTGATTATTATTTTGCAAATTAATCTTAAGTAAACTTGTTTACTAGATTATCAAGTATATATTTAAAATTTTATTAAGATAAGCTATTAAATACTTTTAAGTAAACTTTTTCACTAGGTTATCAAGCAAATATATTTAAAATTTTATATGAATTAAATAAATATTCATTGAATATAAAATATCTGATTTTTTTTGTTACATACTATATTACCAAGACACTTAACTTTCATTGTCCATATGTAAACCAACTCTCTAGTCAAACTTTGAGTATATTCCTTAGATGTACATGCTCATAATTGCACACTTTCATATCCAGTCCTGGGGGATATGCTTGGAGAGAACTGATTGTAATAAAAATTTTCAACATCAACTACAGTTAATTCCATCTACTATATAATCACCACTCTCTGAAAGCAAAATTAAACTGCGAATATGCAATTTAATATTTTTGAACGAGCAAGTTTAATTTACAAAAAATAAAGAAGCATACAATTTACGCTGTAAATTCTAATAAGAATTCATCAGATGTTTGGCGATTGAACCAAAAGGATTCCAAACTACAGGATGTCTAGATAAAAGGATTTGGGGAATTTAAGTAAAGGAACTACCATAATCGCAAACGCCCGAAATTAAAACAGAAAATTTCGTTGTTGGATGAGTGGTAAAGGGCTTTCAAGTTAACCAATAAACGGTGGTAAAAAAATCAACATTCAATTCATTGGGATTACGAGTGATAGATGGAATGGTGAGGGAAAGAGCATTTGCTAGTTTATGTTACAACCATCTATTTTACATATTGGAATTATAGATCACACTCTCTCAAAGTGTCAAAAGAAGAATTTAGTTATTATTTTCACTGCTTTAATCATAAAAATAGTGACTAATGTATAAAATTATAACTTATAATGAAATTGGGCGATCGTAAATACTATTAATCTGAAAATATTTCTCAAGAATACATCCACAAACACAAAGGAAAAATTTAATCTGAAAATATTTCTCAAGAATACATCACAAACACAAAGGAAAAATTACAATAATTGCCCAAATATTAACAGAAATTGCTACGAAATTGCCGCGGCGGAAGTAATCGCCGAAAAAGGCAAGTCTGGTGTTATCTTTCAGCTCTTTATCCTTTTACCATATTGAGCGAACAAGCGTGTCCTAACATCGATTTATGCTTAATTATACATGTATATGTATTTACAGTTTACTCAATATTGTAAAAGGATCCGAACAAGCCTTTTTTTCACTGAAAAAAAAACACTACGTTTCTATTTACAGAAAATATAGGGAACCAATGATCAGTCCTAAACATAAACCGCGTAATTTTTGTTTAAACCCGGCAAGGAAAATCCGAAGGGTGAACAAAAATATGAAAATGGATGTTTAAATCAATCTTGAAACACTAAATGAAAAATGTTGGAAAGACAACTTTACAACCTTTAATTCAATCTTTAATTGTGATCTGTCACATGATATACCTACCTACCAGGCTGCTCCTATTTTTTCGAGGAAATTATTTCGTTTATTTGTAACATATGAGCAAAATTTTTATCAAATTAAGTTTGGACCAATTGAATGCGTATATAATATCAAAATTAATCCCACTTTACACGTGTAAACTGTGAAAATTGATACCGGAAAATAAAAACCTGTTTCGTGAAATATCTGAGATCTCTTTATCGAACGGTTATTGTTTTCATCACATAAAATAGTACCCGGGGGATATTAATCATTCCACGAGAAATAACTAAATCAGGGAACTGATCATGTTTAGGGAAAAAGGATTCATAAAAAAGAACATCTTAAAATGAGGTGCTCTAAAAGTTATAAAGCTGAAAGCCGAAGCTTTTTTTTTAATTGATCTTTCAATTATATAACCTTAATAACAAAATGAATTTCAAACATTGCTTGTTCGTCTTCACTTTACACTTATTGAATACATTTCATGTTGCTTTAGCGACTTGCGCAACATATTTTGAAGTATCTCAATGTACTCCTTGCGAAAACACTATTTATCAACTTGCTATTCTTTCGGACCCTAGCAATTCCAAATCCGCGTTGACTTGTGATCATATGGGTCGATTTGAAGACTATTCATATAAGACGACTATAAGCAATGCGGCAAAACTTGTTGAAAGCTTTTGTATTTTAAAGAATCCTTGTCCATCAAGCGTCTCGATTAGTGGATATCAACAGATTCAAAAAAACTGTGCCCAAGAGATCACGCAACCTAAAAGCACTCTAGGGAAACTGGTTTTGGACCTTTTTATTATTTATTATTATGCGGCTCCCAATTATCAAAATCTTTGTACGTCAAGCTTCAGTAAGTCTGGTAAAGTATAAAGTTACATTAAAAATGCTTTGATCGTATTTATATGCTAGTAATATTGAAATAAACATCTTTTTTTCTAATTGACTTTAGGTTCTTATGCATGGATAACCGTTACTACCGCCGAAAGTGATTATCTTGAAAGTGATGATGATTCCTCAGATGGGGCATTAATCGATAATCTTTTCCCACCTACATTATACATTTATTACAGCCAGGATGGCCGCACCGATCTTCCGGATAGTATTTTGTGTCTTGATGATGATTTAAAAATAGCGCTTATTTATGCAGAATATTTGAAGAATAATGAACTAACTGACGGATTCGAACCCGTGATGGAAGAGGTTATTGCTTTCGTTAAAAGAGCGGCCAATAATTGCGGGAATAAGGATAATCCAAATCCTAATAACTCTACTGATAGCTCTACTATTGAACCTTCTGCTCCCTCTACCACTAGTTACCCCACTAAATCTCCTACTCCTACTCCTACGCCTCCTACTCCTACTCTTAACGGTTCTTCGGGTTTAAAAAATTTCCACCATAATATTTATTTATCTTTATCTTTCATTTTTTTACTTTTGTATGTCTTTATTCATGTAAACCGTTTTTAAATTTTAGTAAAAAAAGCATATTCCACGTTTAATAAAGGAAAAAATAACCTTAGATATTAAAATTTAACTTTATACGGCTCTTTTCGGACAAATGTAGTACATGTACTATTGACGATTTGGATTACCATTATTACAGTTTAGAAAATTTTTGAAAATTTGGTTTATCGAAAATTCGGTGCTTCAATTTAACGTGATTCGGTTTAACAAGTTAACTATAGCTCTTATAGATTCTTTTAAAATAAATGAGGTACATGGAACTTTATAGGCAACATTATTTAAATGAGAAGTGCTTTAATAACACAATTACTAATTAATACCTCTATAAATTAAATTTGCGTCCAGGAACAGTTACTTTATATTAAAACCGAATTTATTAAATAAACCAAAATTTTTTTTTTACTAATCGAGTTCGGATCACCATTTTAAACTAGTTTTCATATGTTATCAAAATTAACACAACAATAATATTTGAGTAAACTATAAATAACGATAATCGGAAAATACTGTCAGATCGACAAACAATAAAGAACACGTTTTTGGTTAGATCTAAAAGACCTCTTTGTCAAACAATTACCATTTTTGATCAAATTTATGACGTAAGGGTTAGTTATATCGAGAACTCTTCATCAAAAACATTTACAATTTTATGAGCATAAGTAGAATTAAAATGCAATAAAGCAGAGGGCTGAAGTTTTTTTCTCTGATTTTTAATTGATCTTTCAATTATAACATTAATAGAAAATGAATTTTAAAATACTGTTTATCCATCTTCGCTTTATTCTTATTGAATTTCAATTATGGCAACGGATTGCCCAACATATTTTCAAGTAGTTCAATGTACGCCTTGCCAAACCACTATGTTTCAACTCACAATTTCCTACGATCCCCAGCAATCTCAGTTCTACGATAACTTGTAATACATTTATTCGATATATAGACTAGATTAATGCTCAAACGAATAAATAGTAACGATGTCGCGACTCCTATTACAAACTTTTGTAAACTACCTAATCTTTACCCAGCGAATGTCTCGATTAGTGGGATATCAACAATTTCAAAAAAACTGTGCCCAAGAGTACACAAGAGATGTTAATGTCTCTCTTTGTTTCGAACTATTATTATGCGGTTCCTGATTAGCAAAATCTCTGTACACAAAATTCAACAAGTAAATCTGGTATAGTATATTTTTTGCTTTGAATAACTCATTCTCTTTCTTAGGATATTATGCATGGCAAAATGTTTATTATTTTGAAAGCAATTATATTACTAAAAAATATGCTAGCACAACCAATCACAAAATTGTCGAACCTACACTAAAAATCTATTACAGATATGATGATAATACTACTCCTAAATTACTTACCACTGATGTGCCGGACGAAATTTTGTGTCATGCAGATTTTAAAAAAGTAATACTTAGATGTTGCTAATGACAATGTAACTTATGCGTTCAGTGATTTGTCTAGTGGGATTACTGATACGATTGATGGAATAAACACAAGGTGCAACAGTTCAACTAATGGACCTTTCTTCTACCATCTCTGGTTCCACCACTACCATTACAACTACTATTACCCCCTATATAAAACCTTTTTCGGATGCTTTAAAAAATTTCCCTCACAACATTTATTTATTTTTTACTTTTACATGCTTTTTTATTCAATGCCTTTAGTAAAATGTATAATCATTTCACGTTTAATAAAATCAATTTTTTCATAATCGATAATACAATTATTATCGACGTTGATATAATTTCAAAGTCCGTATATATTGTTGGTGATTCGCCTTAATGGGGTTGACTAAATAGACTTAATTCGCGTTTAGTTTCATGTGTGCAATATTAAGTAAACCGTAAATGATGCTTTTTGTAGCGTAACGTTCAGCTCGTTGGTAAATAATGGATAGAAAACTTGTTTGACTACAACTCGTTTTAGTTCTATCACCGAACGATTATCGTAAAATACTACGTTTATATTAGTTGTGAAATTAAAAAACATCGTGAAAGATGCACACAAGTAAATAAGGAGATGAAACTCTGAATTAGAGTTTCGTTAGAAAACTCTAAATGCTATAAACAAAGAGTTGACGTTCTTATAATGTTAATAGAAAAATGAACTACAAACGTTGTGGATTTATTTTATGTGGCTTTATCGGATTGCTTGATAAAATTACTATTATTATTAACTCACTTCTTGTGAGGATTTTCTTTATAATGCTCAATACGCAGTAATGACTATTCATAAAATTTTTATAAGTCTAGTGCATAGTATTTTATCAGTTCAGTTGGATCCAATGTCCAACACTGCCTCTAAATGTTTAATGGATAACAGATCCAAAAATTTGTGCCGGAGATCGAGAGATAATAATGCTCTTCGTTACTTTATTAAATATTATTATTATGCGGTTTCTAGTTATCAAAATTTTTGGACACCTTGCTCAAATAAATCTGGTAAAGTGCAACACGTCCAATAAAAGTCTGAAAAGGTAATTTTTTACATACTTTTACAAAAAAAATTTATATAAAGATTCATAATAATTTTAATGAAAGAGAATACTTTTCACCATCCATGCTAGCCTAATTTTTTGATTAATATCCGGGTATATTTAATTTAAAAAACGAGTTCGTGGTCAACGGTAATTGTTTATTCCTGTGATTACGTCACAAAAAATTATCAGGTGACCGGAAAATCTCATAGGACTTATAGTTAATTTACACCATAAAGTGTATGCAACATGACTTTCTATTAAACCGTTTCCAACATAATATTTATTTTTTACCTTTACACGTTTAAAAGTTTTTTTATTCTTTAACAAATCCGAGAGAAATTAAGAGAACGTAATCGTTTTTCTTTTTTCATAAGAATTACTATTTTTGATACGTGTTTTGACAAAGTCCATGTGTGTACTGCGGTTTTGAGAAAGTCACAATGAAAAGCTTTATATCCACATCAATTATGAACAATCAATGTCAAATAACGGTAATAAATCCGATTTCATTTTTGATTTGGATATAAAAATGTTTCATGAGTGTTACGTATTTCAAGGCGGTCTTTTCCGAACGATGAAATCATGCTCCATTTTCAATTTTTCATCTTATTACAATGAAAAGAATGTCAAAAAAAGAATTAAATTCCAAAATAAAGTTGCAGACGAATTATCGTTCGAAGTTTGATCACTTCAAGACTATTTGATAGCGGTGGTTGACTCTCCAAAGTATCTACGACTTTTATACATTCGCTATTCTCTCGGTGGCCTAAATTTTTTATACACTTTTTGATGAGTAATCTAATTTTATTTTTTCAATTACAGAAGTAAGATGACTTTGTGTCGTTTATTAATAGAATTGACAATGTTGTTATGTTTGTAATATTTATTGACATAACTAGTAATTGATCCCGGAAGCAATTGAACCTTCACCTCAGAAGAGGGCTAGCATACGGGAACCTGAAAAAAACGAGAAGAACTATCTGGGAGTAACCGAACCCCCACTCTAAAGGAGCTGCCATACGAACTCCCGAGTATCGCAAGGAAAATAAATTATAAATCATACGTTCTATTTTTAAATATTACAAATAGCATTACAATTATAATTACAAATACAGTCTTCTAATTAAATTTTTATATCCTTCGAATCATGGTGATTGCATAATGTTTAAATTTTGTGTATATATGAAAAATGTTAATGCAATTAATGTTTGTTTTAAGCGATTAATGCTTTTTTGCACCATTAAGATCCATCTAATGTTTTTGCATTTATTAGCATATGAATTGCAGTGATTGGTCGATGTTTTGACAATTAATGTTCTTATGATTAATTTTCTATTTATAACTTTAGGCTTAATTACTTGATTATATGATATAATTAATATTAAGTATAAATTATCAAGATTATTATTATTAATAAAAATATAGAACTAATATAAGATATAAATATTATGATAATTATCTATATTAAGAACAAGAATATTATTTAAATATTTTATAAGATTGTCTTTTCATATATTTCTAACATCTTTTTTTTATATTTTATAATTCTTGCTATTATACTTATATTAATATTTACTATAATATTTAAATTTTTATTACTTATTTCTGTTAAATTTAAATAAAATATAAAATCTAACTTAAAAATATTAATTTATATTATTTAATAAGACAAGAAAATAATAAATAAAAATCATAATTTTTTTATATATTTTATAGTTTAATTATTATATTCTAATAAATAAATTACTAAATGTAATTAATTAAAAAAATAGTAAAAATAGTCTAAGTTAAAATTTTAATTTTAAGTAATGCCTATAATTTATTAAAACTATAAATAGATTTTTATTTTTCTTTATTTTTTTATAAAGAATTTTTACTATAAATTTTATAACTTTAATAAATTCAAAATTATTAAATATATTTAATTTTTCTGATTTTATTTTTATTTTTATAATATTTATTCTATAATTTTTTTATTAATAATTTTATTTTCTCTTTTAAGAAAATTTAATATATAATTTATATAATATGAGTTAGTGCAAAAAGATTTGTATCTTAATATAAAAATTAATAATTGCTTCTAATAAAAATCATTTAAATTTTAATCAATCTTTATAATTTTTTACATTAAATAAAAAATGATCTATTTTAACTATTCTATTATACTTTAATTTAATAATAAATAAAGCATTACTTTACTAAAAAAAAAACTAAAATAAAATTTTTTTTAAAAAAAATGATATTTTAAATATTATTACTATTAATTTGATAAATATATATTTTAAATTTTATAAAAATTGAATCAATAATTATAAAGATATTAAGATTCAAAGTTAAGTAATTAAATTATTTACTATATAATTTTTATATAGTAAAATTTAAAGAAATAATAATTAAAAAAAGTTATTATTAATAAAAATTTTTTTATAAAAGATATATAATAAAAATTTTTATATTTAAATAAATATCAATATCTAATAACTTAATTAAATAAGATAGAATTAAAATTTTATTTTGAAAAAATATCTATTAATATTTATCTGAGATACAAAACTTTTTGTACCAACTCATAATATATTTAGACAATATTAATTATAATTTATATTTAAATATAGTATTTAGTTTTTTATAAAGTATTTATAAATATATAATTTAAAAAATAAAGTATTAAATAAGTTTTAATAAAGTATTATTATAAAAAAATTCTTATAATAAGTTCTAATTATATTTTTTATTATATATTTATAAAAAATTTTAATTTTATTTAATAAATATTAGCTCAAAATAAAGCTAATATTCTTATTTAATATATATTTTTTCAGATTTTTTGATTTTTTCTGAAGAATTATTCTAATTATATATAAAATCAAAATTATATATAATTATTTAAAAATTTGATATTAATAATTTTACTTGGAATTATATATATTGTAAATCATTAATTTTTACTTTAATATAAAATAAAAAATATAAAACATATTTTACTATAATTCGATCATTATTAGAAATTAATATTATTTACAAATCATTATTTAACAAAACTTTTTGTTAATAATTTAGTATGTAAAAGAAAATTGCAATAGTAAATTGCTATTATTAGTTGAATCTGTAAGAGTTCAAAAAATTTTCCCGCCTATTCTTAAGCTCACATTTCTGAACGGATGCATGAATTAAGATAAACAACTGCTCAATCACCGAAAGGTTCCTCAAGTTCAAACTAATGATTTTTACTTTAGGATATTTAAATACATACACATACATACGTATATACTATGCATATGTATATTTTATATATTTTTGATTGACGTGCACATAATATGTATCGACAGGTATATATATAATTTTGTGTTGTTTTGGATAAACAAAAAAATTTACAAATAATACAAAGAGAATGGGATTTCCTAATTTTCGCAATTAGTAATAAGATATTTAAGAACACATTAGCTAAACATTAATAAATGAATACTATATGATAAAATATTTTCGTCTTGCTTTACTCACACATGCACGCATTAATCTCACCAGCCCAACAACACTATAATAAAGAAAAGATAGACATATAAGTGATCTATAATATAAATTAATGAAAACTGATTTAAATAGGTAAAAAACTTACAATCCTTAAAGCTTTGCCAAATACTCTTAGATCGACTACTTATATTATTATTATTATTATTTGATATACTGGAAGATGAAGAAGATTGTTCCTGATCAGAGTAAACGGATATTTCTGTATCAGATTGAATATCTTCCACTCTTATTATTCCAATATGTGTTCTATGACTTGGTCTATGATACTCTTCCACGTACACGGATTCGTTATCATCGTACTGATGACCCTGTTCTTCCTCCATATCTTCATCCATTTCATGGTGTGAATCTTCTTCATATGTAGACACTTTTCGCTTCTTTGAAATCGATGTTTTTTGTTGTGTGGAATTTGTGGCTGGTGATTTTTCTTTCTTTTTTTTCTTTGATTTAGACGGTTTAGATGGTTTAGCTTTTTTAGGTTTAGATTTTGAGGAAGAAGATGGGATTTTTGTAATAGGTTTAGATTTAGATTTAGAAGATGGAATTTTTGTTGTAGATTTTGATGAAGATGGTGGCGCTTTTAATTGATTTGGTGTAAATTGATTTTTTGTGGGTGATGTTTGTGGTGTGGTAGCGATCTTCAATTTAGTCTGTCGTAAAGGTTGTTTTCTAAGTGGCTGCTTGGAGAAATTGAGGGCACGTGGTACCTTTCGCTTTTGTTTAATTGTAGATGGTCGTAATTGACGTTGAACTAGTTGTTTTGTTCTAGATTTAAGCTTTGGCGGCGGTGGAAGAGGTCGTCGTATTGATGATGCCATTTTCTTTACCATCTGTTTTTCTTCTTCCTCCGATAGATTTTCATATAGTTCAGCGACAGGAGAACAATGTGACTTCTCTTTTTCTAATTGCCATTCTAATTCATCCGCATCTAATTGTTGATTTGATCTATTATATTTTTCATTATTATTAAACATCAAGTCATTTTCTTTAATAAGGTCAAGCGACGGCGATAGATTTTGTGGCGTTATAATTTCTTGTTCGTCTTCTGATATCAACATTGGTTTTGGAGAATATATAAGTAACGAGATGTTGTCTTCGTCGTTATTAATTTCTCCGTTAATGTTCTTTGAATTTTTATTTTTTTCTGTCGTGTCAGTTATTTGTGATTGATTATAATTATAATTATTATAAGTCTTGATAAGTTCTTTTGTTTGATCTTGATTAAAAGCATTGTTATTAATAATTAATTCATTATTTTGGATATTTTCATGCTTTATCCTAATATCGTTTTCATCATGTGATTTTTCTGTTATGCCACTTTCGTTCTCCGGTATGTTATTGAAGAAATGAACAGATTCTTTCACAATATTCTCCACCGACTCTTTCTTTTCGTGACATTTTTCTTTAAAAAGATGAGAGTAAGATGATATCGAAGCTTTTGATAATTTTGATGATATTGAATCATCTGATTCTGATTCTGAACTAGTCGACTCACTTTCCTCCTCCTCAGCCTGATCCTCATCATCGTCATCATCGTCCTCGTCATCATCCGAGCCTTGAGACGTATCATTCTGAGGAATTTTTGGTACTAATTGCCAAATTGTATCACGATTTGATCTTGAATAATCGAATTCTAGCGAATTCATCAGATCATGGTAAAACTGAGGATTAACAGTATCTTCCTCCAATTTAATGACACTATAGGGCAAGGTTTTACCAAAATAGTTCCACGGTAATTTGAGACTAATATTCATTAATCTATTGATAATTGCACACCTAACCCAACATCGTGCATCATTTATCTCGGGAAAATCGACTGTGCTTAAGTCATGCTGCGGTCCAAAAGGCTTCACCACCAAAACATTGGCCTTCATCGTTTCGGTTGTCTTGCTGTACTGAATATCGGACAATACAACAGCAACAGCGTATGGATCATCAATGCTACCGCTCAACATATCTCTTCCCCCAGTGCAATATAACCGAGCAAAGTTCCTTGTTTTTTCTGTTAGATCAAAATTCACCGGAGGTATTTCTTTATCTGTAAATATTTCAATTAATGGATGACAGAATATCTCAAGTCGCTCGGCTGCATTGCCTGTGAGTACTTTTTTATTTTCTCTGACTGTGGCGATGGGTATTAAATATAGATCACTAATCCTATAATGAATAATAGGGCACATAAATAAGTCATCAAACAATCGGATATCTTGAACTTGCACATCTTAAAAATTACGCTCACTTTTTTCTGTAATGATTAAAACACGACTCATCAAATTCTTCAGAAGGTAATGGCATCGGCGGAATATTAGGTGAAGGCTCATCATCAAATAAGCATTCGCTAAACAAAGAGCAATTAAGAATAGAAGTTGATTTAATTTATATGTAATTGAATTCATTACAAGTGACTCTCGTTATAATGACCCTATTAGTAAAATCTTCAAATTGTCGTTATACTTTATAATCGGGTATTGAGGATCATGTCAGTATATCGAGGTTTTGTTAGGACGTCGTTATATGAGGTGTGGTTATAACGAGACTCCTTGTAAACCAAACAGAAAAATTACATGATTTACTTACTGTACCAATGGATATATTTCAGAAATAAAGTATTCACACATTTGTCTTGCCTCTTCATAGATCAGAGCACCCTCTCTATGAAATGCCACAGCATTCACTATAATCTGTATAATATCAGCATATAAATCCGAAATCTTTTTATACTTTCCCGCCCATAATTTCTGCTCAGCCGTCGTTAAATCCATCAATTCCTGAATTTGACTTCGATAATAGTAAGCGTCAAACGGCACCGGGTTGACGAACGGTCGAGCGAACGAGTGTGATAATATATTATCGAAAATGTATGTACCTACGCGTATCATTTCCTCGCGAGAAAGACGACGTGGTTCGTCTCTGTGTTGAACCGTATCGCAAAATGCGGAAAGAAAAATCACCAGCCACAAATTCCACACA
>CAJVPS010001372.1:0-15915 GCA_910591765.1 Ambispora leptoticha | reverse complement strand
ATTATTATTATTATTATTATTATTATTATTATTATTATTATTATTATTATTATTATTATTATTATTATTATTATTAACATATTTTAGCTGCTATTCTCGGATCCAATATACTACGAACGTATCTCATAAATTACGCGAGACCCTTAATTTTCTCCACGTTTTTGCCTTATAACAATTTAATTAGCATTAAATGCGCATATAATGTTATCGCCAGTGAACTTGGAGCCCAGGTATTCTATTTTAACTTATCACAACGATTAATTATCCTTCGGTAATCATGATTTTTTTGCTTTTTTGTAGCTTCGAGAGCGGTTAAAAAACTTGATTACATTGTTTAGATCAAGTATCAAAATACCTTCACATATGCTGTTACCTTCCACAAGCGCAATTCAAGGAATCATTATACCTGGTAAGCACATCATGATTGTTGAGTCAATTTTCGGATGTAGATTTAAGTTTGATGACTTTTTTTAAAAAAAAAAACAATGATCAAAAAGGCAATGAAAACGTCGTGAAATTAAGTAAAATCATCCAACAGGCCGGCTACAACGTCAAACCTATTCGTTCTCCGACCGTCCCACCGGGAAGAGAGCGTGTTCGTATATGCATACACGCTGATAATACCAAAGAGCAAGTACTGGGTCTAGTGCATGTTATTGAAAGATTTGTCGCTGATTCGTTATCCTTTTTTGTGGCTGATAGTAACGTGGATGGTGCGCAAACGCATTCGTTATCCTTATCCCCTTCAACAGCCCCGTCATCGATATCTAAACTATAATATTTTAATATGTAATTATAATTATATTATAATTCTGTGTACAACAATTTGATATTCGTAGATGTATTAGTGACAGTTGAAAAATTCACGCATTGGGAGTCTATTCTATTATGTGTTAACCATATCAGAGAAAACACTTAAGAACGATGATAAATTTTTAATATGATGTCGCCATTTATTTATAATTTCATTTGATTCATTTGTTTGAATTTTTTATAAATGAATATATTATTAAAATTACTGATTATTATGTATGATAATTGTTTTTGGTTTTTCGTAAAAAAGATGGCATCATATATTATTGAATATTGATTGTTTCATGTACACTTTTTTTTCGTCTCCTCCATTTCAGCATTCTATTAGCTCTTTCCGACATCCACATCATCTTCCCCCCTAACTTTCTTCCTTCTCCATCTCCAACCTTCGATAATAAATGTGTTGGACACTCGCTACTGATAATTTCCATTTTTAAAATTTTTTAAAAAAAACTAAATTTCGAGAACCAAAATTCATAAGTTTAATTAACTAGTTTTAATTTTTAAATAAGTATAATAAATTATAGTGAAAAAAAATATATATATATAGATTATATATATATATATATATATATATATATGTGAGAGTCAATGAGTCAATGAATGAAAGAAATAAATGAACAAATTATTGAATAAGACAAAAAAAGTAAATAAAATTAAGTTCTTGATTTCAGAATTAAAACGAAAGAGAAAGAAGAAATACACACCAAGAACAAAGAAAAAAGATAAATAAAAAATCGTTATCCCTATCTTAATTCATTTATTATAATTTATATGGTTATTATTATAAAATAATTAATTATTTTATTCATCAATTCAAAAAAAAATCCAACTTAATAATATATTTACAAGATCAGACACTTCTTCACTTGTTTCTGTACAGGGGCAGGAGAAAGAACCGCACGAATGGCCTCATCAAACACATTTTTCAAACCCTTTTGCGTCAACGCCGAACACTCCAAATACCTAACCGCCGAGATATCTTTGGCCATCTGCAGGCCCTGGGGATACGTGATCGGGGACTGCTGTTTCTGCCGTAACTTCAGAATGGTTTCCTTGTCCTCACGCAGATCCAATTTGGTCCCAACCAAAATAATCGGGACGTTTGGTGCGTGATGCGTGATCTCGGGATGCCACTTGCCACGCACATTTTCAAACGATGCCGGACTCACTAACGAGAAACAAATCAAGAAGACATCGGTTTGTGGATAGGAGAGTGGACGGAGTCGGTCGTAGTCTTCTTGACCGGCTGTGTCCCATAGACCGAGGTTTATGGGTTTCCCGTCCACCATGATGTTTGCAGAGTAATTGTCAAAAACTGTGGGAATGTATTCTCCAGGGAAGGCATTAGTCGTGTAACTGATTAAGAGACAGGTTTTTCCGACTGCTCCATCCCCTACTACTACGCATTTTATGGCTTGCATTATTTCTTTTTTTTTTGCACGGAGATTTAGATGGTGATGGTGGTGGAGGTGAAGAGAATTGTTCTTAAATAAAATTGTATAATAATAATTTTGTTTGTTGACGAAACAAAATTTTATCAAAATATTATTATACAGAATAACCAAAAGAACGAAGAGAAGAAAAAGAACGAAGAGAAGAAAAAAAGAGAAAGAGGAGGGAAAAAAAAAGAATTATTATTCTTTATTACTGTTGTTCGGATATTTATTCGTATTTATTATTATTATTATTATTACTATTATTATTGTTTATTCTCTTATAATATTATATCGTTGCCGTCGTTGTTCTGGTCACAATATTCTTTGGTCGTTTAAAAAAGTGATGGTGCGATAGTGATAGTTGTAGTTTGAACACAGCTTAGTTCTACCAACGTATATAAGTAGTGTTGTAATGTGTAAGGATTGGTTGGGGTTACATGCATGAAAAAAGCGAGTAATAATTTAGGCAGTCAGATAAATGCAAAGAAATTTTCTTGTGTTGGGTGTGGTATCAGGTAGCACAACTACACCGCTAAAGGGTCACTTTCTTAATTTGCGTTAAAATTAAAAAAATTATGATTGAATTAGAATTTTTAATTTTATTCAAATTTATCGGGGGTGTTGCCATCGGTCGAACAAGAAACACAATCAATCAAACCAAGCCCCTGCACATCTGACTGACTGAAACACTAATTTTTTCCCTTCCCAGAGGTCATCTTCATTTTGATGGACGGTGGTTTAATTTCCCCGCCTTTCTCTCGGAATTTCCCCACGCCCTCGGCCTCCTCTCCAGCCCCGTTCTCGTCTCACTCTTTCATCCCAATCCATCAAAATCTATCTTTCTATTTTATTTCCATTACTTTCTCTATTTCAAATACATTAATGCCTAGATGTCTGAAAATTCCTTTTGACTAATCATTGATACTAAAGTATAAAGAAATAATACTAAAAAATAACACTAGAAGAATCAAAAGGAATTTAGTTCCCAAAGTTCCACAATATCCTACAATGATGATGTCATATAACATTATTCCTCATGTTTTTTCCTATTATACAAGAAATTTTTTCTCACAATACAAAACCAAAATAAAAATCAGCAAACCGTGTACCATTAATCAAAGATCCCCCAATGATAATAACAATCTATAGAACATCGTTATTACAAACAAATTAAATAATAATACAAAAAAAAAGAAAATAGCGGAATTATCTGTTGTTACACATTTTACAATATAGTACATAATTTGCACTTTGGTTGTGGTTTAGGAAGCGTACTAAGTCCCGCACGAACCGCCTCATCAAACACATTGTTTAAACCTTTCTGCGTTAATGCTGAGCACTCCAAATACTTTACAGCGCAAATATCTTTTGCCATCTGTACACCCCGTGCATACGTGATTGGCACCCCACCCTCCTGTCGCAACTTGAGAATGGTTTCCCTATCCTCACGCAGATCCAGCTTCGTGCCCACCAAAATAGTCGGTACATTCGGCGAATAATGACTAAGCTCCGGTAGCCATTTACTCAATACGTTATCAAACGACGTTGGACATACCAACGAGAAACAAATTATAAAAACGTCCGTCTGTGGATACGACAGGGGACGGAGTCGGTCGTAGTCTTCTTGGCCTGCTGTGTCCCATAGTCCCAGGTTTATGGGCTTCCCGTCAACCATTGGTTTCGCTGAGTAATTGTCAAATACTGTTGGTACGTATTCACCAGGAAAGGCATTCGTCGTGTAACTTATTAGCATACTGGTTTTTCCTACTGCTCCGTCGCCTACTACTACACATTTTATGGCTTGCATGATTTTGGAAATTTTTTTTTTTTCCTTTGCTCGGTTTGTTCTTTTGATTTTTTTATTATTGTTGTTTGTTGGACAATAAAAGCTAGTCGTTACTCGTATGAAAATTATTCTGTGTACATGTGTGTTACTGGACGCGGCTAAAAAAGAAGGGTTCAAATTTTTTTTTCAAAAGAACTGTCACGTATGAACGAATGTGAATTAGTGGACGTCGTGAATAAGGTTGACGTATTTATGTAAGAGCGTGTTATATTGGGTGGGTAAAAACAAAATATGTTGGGTAAAAAAGAACAAAAGATTTAATATAGAGGAATTTTTTTTATTATTTATCTGTTTGATATATGGTGATACGACATCGCAGGAGGATATTTTTCCTTGATTGATCTACCTTTTTTTTTCATTTTCCTTTTTCGTACCTGGATAAAGTATAAAAACCCATACAGTTTACTTCTTTCGAATTTTATGTATTAATTGTTCTACTACCGATAGATTATTTATTTATTTATTTATCGTTATCTATTTATTTTTGACTCGAATTCTCATACAAATCCTTAACCTAAAAAAATCAATGGCAAGTTTCAAGTTTTGCGCTGAATGGTATGCACTACAAATCAATGAATTGAATGATGAATGTCACACAATCAATAATCGAGTGATTGAGTTAAATAACCGCGAACAATAATAAACAAAAATAAACTTTATTTTCACTGTTTCAAATAAATGCCAAAGAGTCAAAAATAATTGGTTCGATAAAGAACAAATCGAATTAAATCAATGTTTATTTGTTTCTCTTGATCCTTGGAAAATCCGAAAAATTGTCATCAAACAAAAAAATCAAACATGTGAATTTAGCAACAACATGCTCTATCCGAAGGAAGACAAAGAAGAACGTATACTGACATACGCATGTCGAAATTGCGAATATCAAGAACCAGCCGAAAATCAGTGTGTCTATAAGAATGACCTCGATAATGCCATGTATGTGATTTTACTGGATTTGTGTATTGGGCATTTGTCTTTTTTTTGGGGGGGGGGAAGGAGTTGATGGGTCTTTACATTGATTTCATTGTGACATTTTTTATTGGAATGACAATAAAAAGGGAGCAAACCACATCCGAGATCAAAGATTTAGCAGCAGACCCAACATTACCACGCACAAAGAAAACATGTCCGAAATGCGGTCACGACGAAGCCGTGTTCTTTCAATCACCGTCGCGTCGACCCGACACGAAAATGACCTTGTTTTACGCGTGTGCTGATGTTAAACGGTGTGGATACCGATGGACGTATCGATGGACATGGAATGATGGTCATGGAGAGGCTGAAAGTAACTATTATCCTCATGTTGTTTGCTTATCGAACATGATTTTTTTTGGCACTATGTTTTTTATTATCTGAATTATAGGTATTGGATTGACACGTCAAGAAGCGGAAGAGGATGATCTACAATTATTAGACGATCAGTTGCAACAAATGGGCGAGGAAGAGGATTTAGACGAAGATTGGAAATTGTTACAGGATAATACTAATGGTGGCGTTGATGTTGATGTTATTGAAGAATAAGTGAAAATAAAATTCAGGATAAAGTTATTTTTTAATTTAATATTAAAAGCGATTGAAGGGTATGTATTTGTGTCTATTATCTTTTTTATGAGTGTGTAATTTGATTGAATGATAATATTCTTTATATAAGTTTATAAATTTTTGAGAGAAAATTGAATAAAAAGAGAATATATAAAATGTATAAATTACACCAGTCATTCTATATTAAATTGTAATTGTATAAAATATAATGCTATTATTATATCTTTTTTATAAAATTATACTTTTTTTCAAAAATATTATATATAATTCATGTAATATCATAGTATATATAAACACTTTCTTTACAACGCGCCCACTTCCTTAAGTTTCGCTATAAGTTCATCAACCGAAGCAACTTTTGTGCCACCAACCCGCACCGGGGGGTCCGTGACCGAAAGCGTTTCCAGCCGTGGACTGATGTCGACATTGAGTTCTTCCGGGGTTAGCACTTGTAGTGGTTTCTTTTTTGCTTTCATTATGTTTGGGAGTGTTGCAAATCGGGGTTCATTTAGTCTTTTTTTTAATTGAGCATAAATTTTAGTAATGTGGTTTGAAAATGATAAAAATGATTGATTGAGAATACAAATATTATACCGTAAATCGGCTGTCACGACAAGAGGCAGCTTAGTGCTTATCGTTTCCAGCCCACCATCAACTTCTCGAGTTACTTTAACATTATCACCTTCAATTTCAACTTTCGAAGCAAACGTAGCCTTAAATCAACCCAAAAATAAGCGTTATCTTATGACACCAAATTCACATAATCCTCTCATCAACTATTTGAATGTATGATTAAATTTACCTGCGGCCAATTCAATAGCCCAGCCAACATCTGCCCTGTCTGACTAGCATCATCATCAATCGCCTGTTTTCCTAAAATCACCAAATTCGGTTGCTCCTTCTCCACCACAGCTTTAAGCAGTTTCGCCACGCCCAACGGCTGTAACTTACTGGCGGTGGCTTCATCTTTAACGTTAACGTGCACCGCCCGATCGGCACCCATGGCCAACGCTGTTCGTAGAACTTCTTGGGCTTTTGGCGGCCCACATGATACGGCAATTACTTCCGAGACCCGGTCCTTTAAGTTTTCCTTGAGTTGTACAGCTTCTTCGACCGCAATCTCGTCAAAGGGATTTAACGAGTGCTTTACACCGGATGTTTCTACTCCCGTTTTTGACTGGTTGACTCGGATTTTTACGGCAAAGTCGATTACGCGTTTGCATCCTAAACGAAGAAATTTCGTTGATTTTTAAAAACTTCGGGGAAACTTAAACACGCTTATTTATTTTCTCTTCTAACTTATATAATTGACATGCCTACAAGAATTCGCAATTTTGACATCGCTGATAGATGTTCATCAAAAAAAAGATGCGATCTCGAGATTAATCGGCTCAAATTGCTAAAGAAGAAAATTATTCCATGTGATTGTTAGATATTTCCATCTGTTCCGTTTCTGCATGCACGTGTAACAATAAGATTTTTACTTCGAAATTCGCTATTAAGAGAAAACTGACAGAGAAAGCTCTAAGAATAGTGTTCTTTGTTTGAGCTTTCTCTGTCAGCTTTCCTTTGATATCTCCTTGACTCCAGAAAATAATATTAGTATAACGATAATAAATTAAAAATGTCCACAAACATTACATGGCATGAAGGTGCAGTTACGCAAATCGAGCGTCAGCAACTTTTGGGTCAAAAAGGCCTCACGTTATGGTTCACGGGGCTCTCGGCATCAGGAAAATCCACACTTGCCTGCGTGTTAGAACAACACCTTTTGCACTGTGGAATAGCGAGTTATCGACTTGACGGAGATAACATACGACATGGATTGAATAAGGATATGGGATTTGGTCCAAAAGATCGAGTTGAGAATATTCGACGGATTGCCGAGGTAATTTTCTTTGACTGACACATTAATCATCATGTATCTTTGATTATGATGCTGTATTTTGGGACAATTGATGTGTTTTTCCACTTATATTTGTGTGCTTGTTTGTGGTTACATTCATAGGTCGCGAAATTATTTGCCGATGCAACACTTATCACTCTTGTTTCATTCATCTCGCCATATAGAGAAGATCGCGATGCTGCGAGAAAATTGCACGAGGAAAGTGGAATTCCGTTCATCGAGGTAGTTATAGTTGATTTTTCGCCAAATTCCATCTCACGCGTATACATTTACCCATATATACTCTACGCGAATTAAAAGATATACGTCGACGCACCATTAGAGATAGTGGAGCAACGTGATCCGAAAGGACTCTATAAAAAAGCTAAAGCTGGGGAGATTAAAGGTTTTTCTTTTTAGTATATTTTTCGCGCACTTCAACATGTTTGATGGATGCGGTGACTTTTTAGTGTACGAAGAAAGATAACAGGCTCCAATAATAAAATATCTCCAATTACTGAAATTTACATCCCCTTCTCCCATCTTCCCAAAAAAAGAATTCACTGGAATCTCAGCACCCTACGAAGCACCGACCTCGCCGGAACTTCACATTCGCACCGGCGAATTGTCAATTGAAGACGGAGCGAAACTTATCGTTGATTACTTGACTGAACGTGGGTATTGCAAATTTGAGACGACTAAAAGAATCACGACAGCATCGTCTGATAAGGCAGAGTTAAATTCTCAGGCTTTTACGAATAAGATAGGAGAAATAGTAAATTAATTATTTGATTGATGTGGCCTAATTTATTTAATTTGATTTGTGTATTTTTAATTTTTTTTAATTTATAATTTTATTTAATCGAAATTTTGATTGACTCCGTTGTATTTCAGTAGAATTAATCAAAAACAAATAAATTATGTATGAATTTATTAAAGTATAAAAATTCTTTTAATACAGTCAATTCTCTAACCAATCCAGCAACTGCGGGGTATAATACGTCAAAATAAGATTCGCACCTACAAAGTTAAAAAAATCAATCAATCAATCAATTAATCCGAGAATGAATTAATTATGAAATTTTAACTAGTTTCGATATTATTCGAATACAAATCTATACAATAAACAAACAATACAAACCGGCACGTAAAAATCCCTCCAAACTTTCAAGAACCGCCACCTTCAAATCAAAAACGCCAGCCTCGGCCGCACGATAAATCATGGCGAATTCGCCCGACACTTGGTACACGGCTATCGGAACATTTGGGCTTAATTCTTTGGCGTCGCGGAGAATGTCTAGGTATGGTAATCCGGGTTTCACCATTATGATATCTGCACCTTCACCAAGATCTCGAATCTTTTGGAAAAAAATTGAATCAGATTAATGAGTATATCTGATTTCTTTATTATAAACCAAATATACATACGATAGCCCGCCGTGCTAATCCACGTGAATTCGGTGGTAATTGGTAACACTTGCGGTTACCAAATGTTGGTGCAGAATTCGCAGCGTCTCTGAAATGAATTATTATTGCTATTAATATTAAGATCCGCAGATTTTTTCTAGACTATTCTGTTGTTATTACCGAAATGGTCCATAAAAGGCACTAGCGAACTTTGCGCTGTAACTCATAAGCGTGACTTTATTACTTAATCCTTCACGAATCAATGACTCTTTAATCGCTTTTATTCGTCCATCCATCATATCTGAGGGGGCAACACAATGAGCGCCTATTCAAAAAAGAATTCATTAAATCAAAGGATCGATAATTGAAATGCATTTAAAAATTTTGAACACGGACCAGCTTTCGCATAATTTATGGCTACCTCTGCTAATCGCTTCACACTTGCAATATTGTCGAGTGTGCCATCTTGATTCAACCACCCTATAAAGGTGTTGATAAGAATCAAATGTATTATTACTTGATTCGCAGTAAAAGAAAAAATTATGTTTAATCATACCACAATGCCCATGATCAGTATACTCGCAAAGGCACACATCACAAGCGACAAACAAATCAGGATACTCATGACGAATCAATTTCACCGTTTGTATTACCGGGCCATTTGGATCGTCTGCAATTGAACCAGTCGCATCCTATCATTAATTTACAAATTTATTATTTGTTGTGGAAAAAAAACAAACTTAAAAGTATCAGATATTTATTGATTAATAACCTTTGGCGTTTTGACAGGCACACCGAAAATAATCACAGATTTTAATCCTTTTTTGACCAGGGGTGATAAGAGTTTCGGAAGTGTGTTTACTCCCCATCTGAGAATATGTGCATAATTGTTTTATTGATTAGATTCTCAACTCTCATTGGTTTACGTTAATTAACTAAAATAAACGACTGATAAACTGCATCATCATCATCATCATCATCATCATCATCATCAATGATACACGTTCAACGTGAGAATAAATTTAAAAAATCACCTCTTTTGACCCGGCAATGTTGAAATTTCTTCCTCGGCATCCGGGACATCACTCACAAAAATCGGATACATTAACGAGGATTTTCGGAGAACACGCTCAGATTGCCATTCACGTATCGTCGGATGATGATATCCACCTTGAAGAATTGAAGAAATATCTGTCATTTTTATTTTTGAAAGATCCCGAGTGGAATACGTGTTGTATTTATTCAATCCCAAAAATATATGATCTTTACCAAAAAGGGAAAATTAATAGTCGATCGACAACCAACCGTTAATTTATTACCATTCATTAATAAATGTTTCATAATTTATGTGTTTCATTATTTGCCTATATAGTTCCTGCGACAAGATATTACACAGTCGTCCCTCTCTATTATCAGCATGATGGGACCATAACTCGGAGCTTAGAGCTAATATAGGTTCAAGCGAAATTAGTTCTGCAATAAATATGATATTAAAGGGGTATTGTTGATATTAAAGAGTTGATAACAGGAAGGGGCGAT
Organism: Ambispora leptoticha; assembly: GCA_910591765.1. Taxonomy (NCBI): domain Eukaryota; kingdom Fungi; phylum Glomeromycota; class Glomeromycetes; order Archaeosporales; family Ambisporaceae; genus Ambispora; species Ambispora leptoticha. The sequence continues at coordinate 5,444 of CAJVPS010001372.1, read as the reverse complement.
TGAGCTTAGAACAATGACAAATTACAACGCTATTAGTCCCTGAGAAAATTTCTCGTAATTGATTACGTGTTATAATAACGTATCCTTTTAAAAATCCATAACGATAAGCATGAAAAAAACATCAATCCATGCCTTTGGAACTCTGATCACGAAGCTCAAAATTAGCTCTTCTAGTCGGCTACTTAACCGAAGTAATTAATGAGGATAATAAATATATAGTCAGGGCTCGATTTAACAGAAATCGCAAATTAGCGATATTTTCCCTTACTTAAATTATGCTCGATTTAACGATAGCCATTAGTATTCCCCATCTCTTTAAAAAAAATCTTGCAGTTGTGAAATTATAAATTTGAAGTTATGAAATTCTCATACCAGGCCTATGTGGATTTTTCGAGTTTGAAACAAAATTGTTGAAATATATACATTCAATCTGGTTATAGCGAACCTTGATTATAATGAATTTCCGGCTATAATGAAGACTTCCTAGGATTCATTATAAAAAAATTGACTGTATATTTTTACATTATTACTTTTAAAATGTTCATGGAGTCACTTTGACCGGAAGGGGTAATCAAAAAGTTAATCGATGTCGCAACAACACGCTTTCTACATAGTAATTTTCGTGATAAAACAATTATCGCCCAAATGTGTGATACTTCCTTACATTATTTGAGGCGGAGTTCGTCAAGTTCCAGTCTCCTCTCGATAGCAAATGCTTGCATTATTGCATTAACGTTAATAGCCTTGGGGAATATTCTAACACAATGTTATTTTCTGATAAAAGATCATCACTATGATAAAACGCGTATCATATTGATATTTTACGCGTCATTTTTTCCACTCGCTTTTGGTTGAGCAAAAACACACAATGTCAAAATTTCCCTCCAATGAAATAACTTTATACATACCAGGCCCACCGAAACCGCGGCCGCATCCACGCTCAAATACTTCTTCAATGACGACGCCTGTAGCAACAGCAACCTCTGTGGCAGAAACCAAAGGTAATTCACTCAGGACTCCTCTTCTATCTGAACGTCAAAAACTACAACAACCACCACCACCACATTCACCCTCGATAGTCATAGAGGAATGGCGAAAACTAAAGAGTAGCCAATGCAATGTGTTTTTTGGGAATAATGGACGAACCAGAGTCGCCACAACGGCAACAAAAAGTTTTAAGACTGCAAATAATAGTAACAATATTAATATTAATAAATATAGAGGTAACAACAATATATCTACGTCTACGTCAAAAATACCACGTTTGAAAAGATCTGCCGACTCAGCAGCAGCAGCAGCAGCAGTTCATTATCCAACGTTATTATCGCACGATCAACATCAAAATAACATTAAAAAGAAGACACCTATATATAAAAAAAATGGAATTGAGACAAATTCACTTAATCATGAAAATCGATTTGCTTCGTCGTCAGGAAACCACAAACTCAAATGGAATTCGACACCAATGAATTATCTAAAATCCGTAAATTTGAATAACACTGGACAAGTTTCACCGAAATCAATATTATTTAATCAGACAGCCATCAAGGCTATGTACAAGAACTTTTACAAGCAGTCATTGAAAACTTCTGGATTCTTTATCGCAAGAACTTGCTCTGATGAGACTGGAAACAATGATAATGAATTAGTTGTGGATCGGTTTGATGCCGGGCGAAAAATTAAGATATGTGGTGATGATCAAGAGATTACAGAGCATCTTCAGCCTACTATTTTGATGGATGGGGATGTTGCGATTAAGGCTTTTAAATTAGAATCATCATTTGAGTCAAGACAAAATAATGATTATTCTTTTCAAACGGAACATTTTGAGCGTGCTTTGGATGATCTTCGAATAGAGCTTTTATTAGAGGATAAAAGAGTACCTTTTAACACTAACAAGTGGTTAAGCAGCAAACTAGTAGCAAGTTGTATTTATGATACACAAAATGGTTCACTGACGATAATTTGTCACGATTTAAGGATTGTCAATACACAATTGATATTGACACAAGTTACCGGGTTTAATGATAATTTAACATCAAGACAGACTCTATCCCTACCATCTAAATCCTCTAACAGCAGTGGGATCTGGTGGTTGAATTCAAGCGCTGATGACCAAATTTCATTTTCTACTATTTCTTCCGTTAAATATTTAAAGACGTCATCATCTATAACTGATGGAATTTGGATAAAAACGGGAATCGATGAATTTACGATATCGAATTGTTGTCTTCAACATATTTTAAGAAATGTCTTCATTGGGAAAAACCCGCATTTCTATAAGAAGAATTTGAAAATTATTTGTATAACTAAAGAAAATAATCATGATGATGACGATAATGATGATAATAATAACACAAATAAATTTTATGAATGTAATTTTCAGTTTGGCGATTCTATTTTTGATGTGTCTTTGGGCTCTACAACTATTCCCATGAAAAATATTGAATCATCATTGTCAACGGGGATCCCTTCACCGGCATGGCCATTAAAATTAATACAAATTAATCCGATTGCGGATATTAATTTCATAAATGCAATGAATAAAGTATTCAATGGTCCTATCATGCTGATGAATCCAGTTGTTAATGCCCGTGATATCAATTACAATAATTATAATGACGATTACAATTACATGGATCTCAAAAATAATGTGATTAAACCAGTTGAAGAGACATTAGGCGCACTGGATATGCGACTTCAAAATTCAGATCAAGCAAAAAAATCGGATACAAAAGCGTCTTTTTCATTATCGCAGAAACAACAATCAGCACCAACATTAAAAGTGAGAACACCAGAGATAATACAACAAATGATTTTTGTGCATCAACAGAAATGTTTGGATTTTTTGCAGCAACAAATGGAAATTCTTCAGGGACAAATTTTTGGTGTGCTACTTTCCTCAAATGATGCTTCTACTGCGCAAATCGAAACATCGTCAATAATGGCTACCGCTTCAAATACTCGAATATTTACTCGTCATCATCATCAACAGTCTGTTGACATGAATTCGAATCATGGTGAAGATGATGATGATGATTACTTCGATTACGATATTTCAATGAACAAAAAGACAATGCGCTGTGATCTTGGAAATAATAAAACATTTATAAAGACTGAGACAACTATTATCGGCAGGAACAATAATAACTTCAACTACAACGACAACAAGCATTATTGCTACAGAGAACAACATGCGAATAACCACAACCATGATGCTGATCCGAAGATATACAGCGAAGTTACTAGCCAACAACAAAGACCCAGAACCATTGAAGACTTGATGATGATGATGACGAATAATAGCAAAGATAAGAATGTCAATAATGGACCATCACCGTGTTACGGTGTCGAACCAAAAATGATATTAACGGCACCAAGCTGTCAACATATAAGAAATAATAACGCCTACAGGGGAGATGATAGAAATGAACAGAATTTTAAAGAGCTTATTGGGAAATTTGTTAATGATCCAGAACAGAGCTTTATATTAAAAAAGGATTCTACTACCCCCAATTTTAATAATAACAATGATCATGATAATAATGACTATTAGACATTATTATTCTCTTAATGTATAATGCCCAACAGAAATTTTAAATGATTCAACTCTCCCGGCTTCATTTAGGGGGTGCAAATAATAAAATTCATCCGCTCCGAGCATTTTGTCTTTTTGGCCGTGTGTGATAGCCACAGCGAAAAATTATGTGATTTCGACTTGACACTGATCCGGCACAGGGACACGGAAAAATTTGGACATTAATTCGGAAAAATTTGGATTTTGGCCAGCATTAGAAAATTAAGAAAATGCACGTGACGTAATTCTGGATCTTGGCCAGCATTAAAAATTAAGAAATGCACATGACTTAATTCTGTATCTTGACTAGTATTAAAAGAAGTTACTATAGAAAGTACGAGTATAAAATTAATGCCAGTCTAAATTATATATTTTTAATTAAAAATTGGATGATTATTTTTTATTAAAATTAAAATATAATATATTAAATATTTTTAATAATTCTTTATTTAAATTTTGATAATTATTTACTAGAATATTATTAAAAGCTGAAAAATTACTTTTAACTATACAAGAAAACAAGAAGAAATAGACAATCAAATATAATTAAAGACTATATTACTTAAAAGAGAAAAGTAAGATATAATTTTTTTCTAAAAAATATTATAAATTATTATAATTAAATTTAAATTATAATAAATTATTTATTCTTAAACAAGAATAATTAAAGAGTTAGATAATTCAGAAATATTATTTGCATATTTTTGAATTTTATAATTATTAATAATTAATTGAGAAAAATAAGAATCAAAAATTAGTTTTAAAAAGAAATCAAGAAGAATATAATTAAAAATAATTATTAAATTTTTTTTGCAATATTAAAAGCTAATCAAAAAATAGAATTATAAATAGAAGAATCTGAATTATATTTAAGAATTATTAAAGTAATATGAGATTCAAAATTATTGATAGAAATATTATTTGAAATAAAAATATCTAAATATTAAATATATTCTTTTATAAAAAGAAAAAAGAATTATATTTACTTTAAAAAAATTCAAATTAGAAATAAATTATTAAGCTAGATACTAAATAAATATTAAGTAAATTTTAATATAAATATTATTATATTGATCATCAAAAATAATATTAATTATATTAATTATTTTTATTTTTTTTATTTGTTATTCTTTTTTATAAAAATTCAAATATATACTTTAAATAATTATAATTATATCAAGAATTCTATCTAGTTATATTTAATAAAAAAATAAACTATATAAGATTAATATTATATTAATAGCTTAAATTAAATTTTGAATTTTATATCAAATTAAATAATTTATATAATAATTATAATAATTTTTAAGTAAATAAAAAAGATTTCTTGATATTTATTAATAATTATAATATTAAATATATAATCAAAATTTATACTTTATTAAAATAAAAAATAATAATTATTTATTTATATTAATAATTATTATATTATATAAATACTAATCTGATTAAGTTTAATATATATATAAAATAAGTATTATTTTAAAGTTACAATATTAATAAATAAAAATATTTCTATAATATTTTTTATATATAAAATTAAATTAAATAAAAAAGTTTATAAAATCAGAAAAAAATTAACTATTTAATTAAATTTCAAAATATTAATTATTTAATAATATTATTATTAACTATAGATTAATATAAAAAGATTTGTATCTCAGATAAATATTAATAAATTATTTTTTAAAAAAAATTTAATTAAAATTAATATAAATATTATATAGTAAATAATTTTATTATTTAACTTTGAATCTTAATATCTTTATAACTATTGATTTAATTTTTATGAAATTTAAAATATATATTTATCAAATCTAGAATAATTTATTTATATAATTTAAAGTTTTAATATTATAAATTAATA
>CAJVPS010001371.1:0-15917 GCA_910591765.1 Ambispora leptoticha | reverse complement strand
ATTCAAAGTACTTGATGGCTTTAGGCCGTTCATATCATATAAATTAATTATTATTTAAAAATATTTATTAATAATATTATTTTAATAAAATATAATTAAATAATTATTAAATATAAAATAAAAAAATAAATTTTTTTATAATTATAATTATATTTTTTAGTTGTTCTTTTTGAATTTTTCAGTTATTAATAATTTAATTAATAAAATAATCATTAATATTTTGATGAATTATTAATATCTTGATTGATTTAATAATTCAAAAATTATTGTGATCGGGAACCGAAGCACAGATTATATATTCATTGTCGCCGGCTACAAGTTCGACTTGGTGATCATTTCATTAGCACCAGCCGAGCTAAAATTTGCAGCACTTTTCAAATGTCCCACTTAGGTAACGCGCGTTTTACACTTAACGTTTCAACGTTAAGAGAATTAGCAAGAAAAGAGCTGACTAACGTATTAGATTCTGTATGAGCCAATTCTTTTTGTTATGCATATAAAGGTTTCTTTTTTGAATAATACATCTTTGTTAATAGAGTAAGGCATTTCATTAAATTAAAGGTTCGAGGTCGAAAATGCCTTGTGTTAGATCCAAATATCAGCGGGCCATTAAGCTTAGTGGCAGAATTTTCATTGTTGAAGGTGGTTTTTACTTTATGCGTTATTTCTTGACTATGTACATCAATAAAAAAAATTATGATTCTTAACTTCAAGAACTTCATTATTAGGATCATGGAGTAGAAAAAATGCATTATCTTCAGCAAGGTCCTCTGAATACAGAACTTCGTAGCGTGATTTACATATGTCGTCCTTCTTTACAATATATGAAATACATTGCTGGTATAATTATTTCATATTTTTTTTAATAAAGATTCTTATGATTTTACTATATGATAATCTTTAAAATTCTTATTTCATGAACACAATTATTAGAACATATTCGAACGCATCAGTTAGAGAATTCTAGTAGTACTGCAAATGGTGATCAACAAAAATACGAATATAATTTGTTTTTTGTGCCTCGACGAACGAAAATCTGTGAAAGAGTTTTAGAAGAGGCGGGTGTCTATGGAGATATCCTTTATATAATCTGAGTCCATAAGTTTAGTCGATTATTGCCGTTATTTCTTTGACTATTGAGCTTACAGATCACCCTTGGCGAATATCATTTGGATTTGATTCCTTTCGAAGATGATTTGTTATCGATGGAATTGGAGAACACATATAAAGAGCTTTATTTGGTAGTATATTTGCAAATAAATTAATTAATTGTAAAACATCTTCTAAATATTATAACATCTAGGATGGTGATTACACGGCAATTTATTATGCTGCCCGTGCGTTAATGAGACTACAGACACTATTTGGATTGTTTCCTAGAATAATTGGGAAAGGAGATTGTGCAAAGGTTATCATTATAATCCAATAATTTAAAATGAGATTATAATTGCTTTTCTTTATTAATTTAGTTATGTACTATTCTTTTTGTAGCATCTTGCAGATATGCTTCTCCGCATGCGTAAGGAAGTTGCTATAGATGACCCGTCACCCATGCTCTCCACTTCGCAAAACATCGATTCTCTCATTATAGTTGATCGTTCGGTTGATCTAATTACTCCTTTGTGCACCCAATTAACCTACGAAGGACTTATTGATGAAATATTCGGAATAAGAAATTCTTTTGTAGAAGTTGACTCTTCAATAGTGGGACCTGCTCAGACGAGAAGTGCTGCGTCAGCCACAGCAGCATCAACTTCAGCGACCACACCCGCTCAGCCACCACCGCCACCACCGCCACCCACAAAGAAAAAGAAAATTCCATTAAATTCTGGTGATAAACTGTTTGCGCAACTTAGAGATATGAATTTTGCAGTTGTAGGTGGCGTTTTGAATAAGGTAGCAAAAAGGATCAACGAGGATTACGAAGTGAGTTATTTAAACATAATTTTATATTGAAGGTTACTTAATTATTTCTTAGTTCATGTCGTTTGATCTTTTATATTGATTGAATAGGGAAGACATCAAGCTAGAACTGTTGCTCAGATTAGAGAATTTATGAATAAACTTGGGGGACTGCAATCAGAGCATAATTCTTTAAAAACACGTATCCTTTTTTGGATTTGTTTGTTTTCTTCCTTTTTTTATTCATTTTGTTCTTAACTTGTAAATAGACACTGGAATTGCAGAAGAAATAATGGCACATACTGTCACACCTGAATTTAATAAAGCTCTTGAAGTTCAACAAAGTAGGATGATTTTGCTAAGAAAATTCGATTTTTCTTAATAATTCATTATTTTACTATATGTTATGTTTATTCAGATCTGGTTGCTGGGATTGATATTGTCACACAAAATGATTATATTGAGGAAATGATAGGTCGTCAAGTTCCTTTGGTACAGGTCTTGAGATTATTATGTCTGCAGAGTTTAGTGAATGGTGGAATCAAACCAAAGAGTTTTGATTTTTTCAAAAAGGAAATTTTGCAGGTAAACTATTATCTGAGAATTTATTTTTAAAGAAAATCGGATTAATAAATGCTCAATTTTTAGACTTACGGTTTTGAACATCTTCAAAGCCTTTTAAACTTGGAACGTCTTAATTTGTTTATTAAACAAGTCACAACTAAAAACCCGTATCCACCAGTACGTAAAACCTTACGATTAATTGTGGATGAAGTTGACGAGCACAATCCTCAAGATATTTCATATGTATACTCTGGTTATGCGCCATTGAGTGTACGCCTAGTGCAATGTGTAGTCACGAAAGGGGGCCCACCTGCTTTGATGAATCCTTTAGCAGCGTTTGGTGGTGGTTCCGTTGGAAATGTTGGAAAAACTAATGGGTGGAAAGGTTATGAAGAAGTTTTGAAACTTTTGCCTGGAAAAACTTTTGATGAAATTCAGAAATTAGAAGGAGCTATTCAGGCAAAAAGTATTTAAGATGATCGATTATTAGATTTTGATAAATTTGATACTAAATTTGATTAAATTTATGCCCAATAGAATTAATTCCTGGTCAGCAACCGCGTGTTACGCTTGTATTCTTTTTAGGTGGTTGCACATATACCGAAGTTGCGGCAATACGATTCATGGCACAACAAGATGAGGGTTAGTAATAATAGTGTGGATATTCTATGAATCGAATAATTGAATTATATTCTTATAATTATAATCTAATTGAGATTTAAAATAATATAGGACAACGAGAGTTTATAATAGCAACAACACAAATTATTAATGGTAATTCTTTATTGGATTCTGTTCTTCAAAAAGTGGACCATGAAGCAACTAGCAAGTCTTCAGCCGCTTGAATTTAATATTAAAAATTTAGAAATAGACTATAGACTTTTGGGAAAATATTTATCTGTACATTATTAATGAGATCACATGTTTGAATCAAAAATGACCTGTTAAATGTGGAATGCCTAAATTGCCGATAGTTGATTCACACTGTTAATCGATTTAAATCAATAAATAATCTTGTGAAATGTAGATTGTTCTCATTTATTCAATCTTAATTTCAGAATTATTAAACATTGAGTACGTGTCTTTCGCTGATTGATCTCTCTGGAAATGAATATTATTAATTCACATAGAAAAGTTTTTGGTTTATTTTGTAATAGTTCATTATAGTTTCTATTTTATATCAACAATGTCAAAATATATAACTAGCCCTTTCTAGTTAAATGTACGTTAAATATATATTTTTATATTACACAAATATCAAATCTAATTCTTTGTATATGCTCGCACTAACCCCCATATTTTCAATATTTTGGGTAACCATTCGATCCATTATAAGGAGTTCCATATCCTTGTGGAATTCTAAATGAGAAATATGTATGTTAAGATATAAAAGATTAAAATCTAAATAAGAAATATGTATGTTAGGGTATAGAAGATTAAAAAAAGCTACAAAAAAAGCTTACCCTTGTCCAGGACCCTGTGTTAATAATAATTGATTTCCGAGACCGACTCCAATTATTGGCGTTTCTATTCAAGCATTGATTTAAATTGCAACGAGACTTAAATAGGATTGAAAATATCACTGGTATCTAAAATATAAAATTACCGTTTTCCGTTTGTTCTCGCTGTCGTTCTTTAGCCTTTATTTCTTCAACATTTCGATCTAAGTTGCTAACCTGTTTAAGTAAGAAAAAAAGTTTAATTAAAACTTACAATAAAATCATAGATAAAGCTCTTTTATTCATAGCTTCTTACTTTTACGGTTAATTCTCTGAAAACTTGAATCATGAAAGGCATGACAAAGTCGGTCAGTCCATTTCGCCAGGATAATTCTAACACCACATCCGGTCGAAGTAAGTCATAACAGGAATAAAGACAGGCCGTGAAGCATTCTTTATTTCCTGTTTTTACAAAGTATTCTAAAAGTTCCTCAGCAACTTCGGTGGAGCGTGATTCGTTTGCAGTGTCAATTGCGTCCTTGTATAATTTGTCTTCCTTTGATAGAGCAATAGACTCTTCCCACCGCTTATTCCTTCGATATATAAGCGCGGCAATTCGTCGAAATTCTAATAATTCATGGCCTTCAAGTCTCTTTGCCAATTTAATATTGTCGAAATTAGAAAAGTTGTCAATGGAATCACGTAGAGATTTGTAATCTTCTTCCTCGATTAAGACATCATTATATGCATTATTGACTGCTTCATTATTTTCCTGAAGTTTAAAAAAATAATAATGAGAATAAATAATGATAAACGAGTTATTGATACAACAAGTTATATAAACACCTTCTGTACTGAAATTAAATATGACTTGATCAACGGTATATTGTCAGATTTGGCAAACATTTGAACAACCCTTGTATGGTCAATTCGAGGAGTAAGAGCTGCAAGTAGGTCATTAAGCAATATAGGATGTTCATCTAAATAAAATTTGAGCGCCTGGAAAACAAAAACAAAATTAAGTAAATAAAGTATTATAACAAAAATTGTTAAAATTATTCGCAATAAAATACCTTGTAATATATTTCCAGGTTGCTGACTTTAACAATAATCTCCTTAAAGCGATTATGTTCCCAAGCATCGGCAGCATGTGTCATAATTGCGAGGGCAGCATTATCAAATTCGTCATAGTGCTCATATAAAAACACTTGTTCATTCCATAAATGTGCTTCTTCGCAGGCTCTTATGACTTTAGGAATATTTAAACGATTCCAAAATAGGCGCAAGTGCTCGTCGGTTTTTTCGGGGCGGTATTTGGTGTATAAGATTGCTAGCTCAGTGAACATGCCCATGTGCGCTCTTTCCAAACCCAAACCACTTTCGAGTAAAGTCAAGAGCTCATCAATATATCCATTTTTTTCGTAGAGATGAATGGCATCCTAAGAAAAAAATGTTTAAAATACGGTTTTGGAGTAACAAACTATTGTTTAAAACCACTACTGACTTGTAATTCTTCTGCATGCACGACAAGACTCAATCCGCAAATTTGCGCTAATCGGAATTCCCGATGTTGAACACAAGCGATATGCACTTCTTTCCAAACCCTAAAAATGGTCACAATAAATTATTTATTAGGTTAAATGAAAAAAAAGAGAAAAATAAATAATATGCGTACTTTGTACTTCCTGCTTTGCGCGCTCCATCGACAGCAGCTTGATGTTCGCCTAAATGAACGAGAGTTGAAGCTAGGCGAGCCCAATTAGATATACTCTGGAATAATATTTTAGCAGCCTCATATAATTCATCATCATAACATCGATCGCCAATTGCTTGTATTTGAGCAACATTGGGTCCATTAAGAAATTCCTCTAAATCGTGGAACCTTCCAGTTTTAGCAAAAGCAAACAGAAGTTCACTGTCTACTAATGGTTCACGGACATGTTTGCGGCACATTTGTAAATAACGGACAAGATCTTCATATTTGCCGGCTCGCGAAGAAATATCGATCACTTCCGAGAAGTTGGCCGGATCATCAGCGCGAATATAGGAATCTATGAACGTGGACAAATGCAAATGGTCAGATAACAAAGATTTTTCTTATATTAATTAGTCGGGTGAATTTACCAATAGAATCTTTGATTCTCAGGCCTTCAATTTGAGCCTTAGCCAGTCTGCTCCAAACATCTGGCTGATTAACTTTTTCAGCATATTCCGCGGCACGATCGATGCTTGCGATATGTTCAATAAGGACATTAATAGCACTAGTATGAACTTCATATTTTTTAAATATAGTGAAAGCTTCTTCATAAAGATGAGCGTCGATAGCAATGGCAGCAATATCCGGGGCATCGTAATGATTCAATTTATTGACGTATTCCATAACTTTTGATTTATGAGCCTGGAATAAAAATGATTTAAACAAAAATAAACAAAAAATGGTTACAATATGAGAAGCCGAATTACCTTAATAGCTGTAAGGATAAGAAGATTCTCCAAGTTACGATTTTCACTGAAAGCAGTGTTTTCTAATATCAATTTCTCGAGCATTTCAATTAGCTCAAGAGGCAAATCGGCGGCCATGAAAGCTTTTACAGTTATGGAGACGTCTTCTGGATCATTCGATTCAGGTAGAGCAGTGTTATTCACCTATGCAAAAATTGAGTGAATAGAATTATCAATGAGAATAATAACAGGTCATGATATTCGTTGTAATCAATTAATTACCTGATCAATTAATGCTCTACGATGAATATTCTCTGAACTAAGTACATATTGCCATAATTGAGGATCCCGGCGTTTAACCAAGTATCTTGCTTGGTGTTTGAACATGGTGTTCTCATTTGTGATTTTAACAAGTTCTTTGTCACAATGTCCCCGTTGATATGCAATGAATGCGAGATAAGGATCCCGCTTTTCACAATATTTGCCGACAATGAGAGAATTGTAATACTAATAATACAGAATAGTGATGAATTATTAAGCAATTAAGTACTGTTAGAAAAATTGGTTAGAAATTTCTTTGGCTTACTTCGTTATCGCGTAGAAAAGCTTCTGGATTGTTGTTACTGTCGATGTATATTTTTGCCAAGGCATTGTAAACCGCCGGATCTTTACTTCCTTCGTTAATACGCAGTTCAAGCCAAGGTAACAACAATTTCAACCTATTTCGTTTTTCAACTTCATCTACCAATTGATCAACAGGCAAAGGACCATTAACAGACATTAGGAGATTCTTGATGACAATTTCATCACAGTCGACATCGAGTAATCCTCCTATGACAATTGGTGTACGACTAGGGTTCACTTTTTGCACGTATACTTCAATATATTTAGTCAAGTTCTGTTGATATAGGAAGAGAACGAGATCATGTACAAAATCGAATCTGTCGCAAACGATGATTAGCGGTAATTGATCTGCAAGTTTTGCTTCCTAATTTTGCATAGATTATTTAGAGAAACTGAGAATAAATATTGAATATAATATCCAAAGAAATAAATGCTAAAAATACCTTTAAAAAATTCTTCACTTTTTCAGGATCATAATAATTGCTTTCCCTGCAAATTCGTTCAACTTCCTTAATTTGTCCGGACTTTACACCAGCTTGGATGTATTTGAAGTGAACATCGGGATCGGTGCTAAGATTGACAATCGATCCGAGATAATAGTATAAACCTGTAATAAAATTAACACGAATGAGATAGTTGATATAAATGGTGTCCTTCGATAATAAAATCTTGTGTACCTTCATATGTTTTGAAATCTTCAAATAATTTAATCAGATTTAAAGGTTGCAATTGTTCAGAGTATTTGGTAGCCACTTGCACGACAACTTGTAGATTCTGCCTTATATTAACTTTAAGCATTTCCTTCATACAATCGATTGATTGTTCCACTGATAATGTACCAAAAAAGTTGACGACCCACTAAAGTCCAAAAGAAAAAATTCAACATAAAGAAATGAGAATTTATATATATATAAAAAAGGTATGCAATGCAATATTTCGATATAATGTTAAAAAAATAATTTACCTCGCTGTTTAAAACGTGAGTATGTACTATTACACGTTTGATATCTGTTATGTCTTCGTAATGTTCCAGAGCCTAAAATATCGATGATTTAATAATCAATAAAGAAGGATAGAGCGCAAAAATAAAAAGTATAAGAACCCTTTGATATAGTCCAGCTTTTTCACATAATTTTGCGATTGAAGGACGATCATAATGAGTGAACATTTCATTGCCGAGAATAGCATCTGCTACTTGTGGTGCATGAATCAAATTCATTTCAAGTAGACGAGTTTGTAAATGTCCATGCTCTTGCTTGTTATCTTTCAGCGCGTCTAGTAAGAACGACGTCGCTTGTTGTATCAAATTTTGAGACATGAATACATCTACAACCTATAAATTAAAATGTTTAAATTTTTTGATGACATATACGACAATATTAATATTGAATATAAAAAAACACATACTCGTTCAATATCAACTAATGGTCCATTTTCGTCATTCACCAATAATGTGGCAAATTCACCGCCTTTTTCGGGATCCCTTCGCATTATTTGTTGCAACAATGTAGCATAATCTGGTTGGAATCCACTCTGCTTTGCATACCATATTATCTTGTCATATTGACCAAGTTCAGCAAAACAAGCAATAACTTTGTTGGAAACATTCGCCCGAAGATATACAGCTAATGCAAGTGGTACATCATATTGGCGACATACATCACCAAGTTCTTCAGTGGTTTCAAGCTAAATATATGTGAAACCTAAAATTCAAAAATGTTCGAAATTTTAACACAATAAAATCAAAACATTGTTTATTACCTTATCTTCCTTCAACCATTTTTCCAATAATTGTTTACGGCCTTGCTGTAATACGGGTTTGGCCAATTCGATAGATTCTTCTTTATTTAGATCGCCTTTTTCAAGTAATATGCCGAAATATTGTAATATTGGCGAAATTGATCCTGCTGGTACGGGAACTGCTTTGAAGCGTTCGAGTGTTTCCTTAGTACGAAGAAATCCCTATAGTATATAAAAAAGAAACTCAGTAATTATGTGAAATGTAAAAAGAAAATAACAGTAATATTTACTCGTGGTGATTGCGCTGCAACTTTAGCTGCTTCACTATAGTTTGCCACTAAGAATAGGTTCAAGAATTTTTGCATATACAATTCCTCGGCTCCCGGCAAGTCATTTCGTGCAGCTATACGAACAGCTAAATCAGAATTTCCGATTATTCCGCTGATATATGGGATTATATTGTTTTCGTCAACCGATACAGACAAAACCTACATCGAGATCACCGCATCAAATCAATTAAAAAGGATATTTCAAAGTAAATATGATTTCTTCTACTTACCTGTCCTTTTCGATTAACTCCAATGATGCCACTAGTTTCTTCGTATTCCGCAGTGACAAATATCGTTTCACCACTTATTCTGTTCATATAAATACATGTCCCCGTCTCTAAATCATATAGGTGAATAAAACCGAATTTTGTAACAAGAAATATAATATTATATTTCTTGCTAATCTGCATCGATACGGGAAAATCGGTTGCGGCTTCGGCAGGGAAAAATACATCAACAGCCTTTTTTGGGAAAACGGGGTTTTCATCTTTATGATCAACCTCGACAATATGAAGCTAAAAAAGTAAAAAATAGTTGCAACTATTAGTTTTAATTCTATATTAACTTTGTATTAAAGAAAATAATTTGATAGTACCTTTGCTCCGGTTGCATTTCTTACTGCAAATGTGAAGAGTCGAGTTGGGGAGACACCACCATCCAGCATTATTGTAGAAAACGCAGCAGCGTGTCCTTCAATTGGCTGACTCACTTTTTTCTCTAATGAATAAAGTTGCATGCTTCCGACGACCCTCCCATCCTAAGAATCGAATTTTATGTGAGATTATTCATAAAAATTATTATTACAAGATATAATCTATTTTAAAACATACCACAGCAGCTATTCCTATTAAAACCATCCATCTACCATCTGAACTAACGCGATAATTTATGATTTGACAACCAACAAGGTTTCCATGCCGATCAAATATTTTCTCCGGCGGTGAAGTCTCATCTTCCATAGACCAATGATATACAGCTGAGTTTGTGACTAATCCTAGAGTTGTGTCATTGATCCATTTCCAAAACACGACATCTTCATGCATATTATGTGCTTTCACTTTTACTTTCTGTTCTAAATTGAACACCTGTAATTGGCGCGATGCTAGAGATCAAATAATAAAAAATTCATTTTCAAAAAGGCAAGAAAAAACGCGTGTTGAAAATATAGATCAAAAACCTAAATTTTACCTTTTAAAGCGAGTTTTTTCTCTTTAGGATGCATTATTGCAGCGTCAGCGCCTATTGGTCGTTTGAGGATGTTTGCTGTGTCTGCTAGTTCAATTATCACGACTTGGTTTGTATTTCCATTTTGTTCGCGAATACAGATGAACCGGTCAGATTCCATAGTTAAAGTATTGAACCCAATACTACTAACGCTAACGCCAAGATCTTGTAGCTAGAGAAAACACAAAAAGAGTAAGAGAATCAAGCGCGACATTTCATTTAAGTACAAGCCACGATAAAACGCCAGTCTTGAAAGAACCAAACACTCGAAATGACAGGTTTCTTTTGCGTGGCAAACCAAGGGTGGAGGACTTGCCTGGACATGTTCTTGAAATTTGATGGGAAGTATTTCTCCCGTGTTCATTTTAGTAAATATTATTAGCTGAGTGGAAGGGTCGTTGAACTTCTACAAAACAATAATTTTAAGCCTTCTTTATGTAACTCGAAATGGTGCCACAGTATAACTTTAAGAATGACTCATTAGAATGATCTATTGCATGATAGAGACGAGTGGCTAAAACTTTTGTAACATGTGGCGGATTTGATTTATTAGAAAATTGATATACCGAAGCACATGAAAAAAATAATGATAAATACAAAATTTATCTATGTTTCTATTTACTATAAATACGTAATAAGATAAAGTAATATATGAGAATACAAAAAAGACACGGGATTAGATAATTTTATCTTGCACAAGACATGAATTACCAAGAACCGATAACTTATCCAATGGTTTAGTAGACATGGTAATGCGCCAACCAGCGATATTTTTACTTCCGTCATACGCGCTTACGGGTGATATTTTAAAATTGAAATCTGTCAAAGCAGCTCTCATATGGAACTCGATCTCCTCGCCAAACAACTCCAACATTTGGAAACCTTCAAGTTTGAAACGCCATTGAATACTCGATATTGACGGTAAATCGAACTTCGGAATAATCGACGGTATTGATCCGTCTCGATAAAAGATTAATTCGATTCCCGTGTGAAAACGCGAAATTGGCTCATACGCGGAATCTTTGAGGGAAGTGATAAATTCGTCGAGTAGAGATGCGGCTGATTTATGAGCTTGTGATAGATCGGTGAAAGTTGATGGTATTTGAAAGTAATCGAATTCTTGCTGTAATTCTTCAGTTGTGATCATATCTTTTGCCACGGATGATGAATTATTATTTTTTGGCCATAGTATTTTTCCAGTTCGATAGTATTCGAGAATGTAATGAAATGCGAGTCCATTCCGATCGATAAAATATTCATTACCGCTGATTGGATGAAGTAACGCTTCGTTTCTATCTTGAAACATTGTTCCGAGCAATGAGTCTGGTTGTGAAGTTAATGTTGTGCGTAACGTATAATACTAGATAATATTTTAAAATCATTTGTATAAGGAAAAATTCATATCTCAAATTTCGACTTGTAAATTTATATTTACCTTTATTCCACCTACGTTTAGTATAATAAAATTATCGTTCTTTTTCTGATCTTGTGGTGGTGGTGGTGGTGGTGGTGGTGATAAATTTGATTTATTTTCTGTATATAATGATTTTGATCTTATTTTTTCTTCGTTTTTATTTTCATTTTTGCAATCGTTAATATTGTCATTAATAATGCTAATATTACTAATGATACTCTTCAATTCTCCAAGAATCAGACCCCAATTAATAAGTCCCTGTTTATCTAGTAAACGTATAACCATTACAACGGCACCTATTACAAATGCAATACTAAACCACATTGTGATAAAGCATAAATGAAGGAATGAATCCATATAACTATTGCTATGGGTATTATAATTGCTATCTTTTGACGAACAATTTTCCATATTATCGTTTGGAAAATTTCGCGTATGTTAAAGAACCATTTGGCATTTCTTTCTTGCCGATGTATTTATTATATCTATGATTGTACGTATAAATAAATTAAGATTTAAATAACAAACGGATAGAAATAATTTATTTAAATTAAAACTGTACCACTGTCATTCGTCTCGTTAAAATTTTTTCCCCACAACAGAAATGATATTAGCATATAAACATTCATCCATCCTTTATCCATTAATAGTATTCACAATAGCCCCTGAGACCAAAGTAGAAATTGGCGATAAGGGACAAGGTATGAAACCACAGCCAAAAAGTGAGCAAAAGGAATCATTCTGGATTTAAAAAATAATTATAGAATTCAACCTGATAATACAGGTAAAAATTTGCTTGGCGGCGTTGAATCTTGGATTTCTTATCACCCCATAATTTGAGAAAAAAAAGAATCAACAATAAACTGTATCCTCTTGCTTCCAGAATGAAGAAATTGTTAAATCTACAATGGCATACATTATTCGATTACTCATAATTTCTAATACCTCACTCGGATAATCTCTTATGATTCGCGCACTACTTCTCACACATCTATGCATAGAGAATATTTCGTTCCGTTAGTACTAGTTATAATGTGTCGAGAAACAACGAACGATCAAAAGCGGTTAATAACTTGCACATCCATTTCAATTTCTTTGTAAAAGTGATCAGTTGTCCGCATGACTTACATTTCTATTTACCGTTAGCGATGAATCGAATCGATCATCAAAATAGTCACTGTAAATTCTCTATCATTGCATGGAGACAAAATATAATTGCGGATTTTGTTTCTTGCTAGCTTTGTTCTTAGTGATTGTCTTCATTTTATGAAATATACAGTAAAGTTCGGGTATCCGGACGTTCACTTATTCAAATTTCCAGTTTTTATTTGTAAAAAAAACCCCTAATAAAAAAGATGCACATAACTGAAAAATTCAATTATCCAGAGAATCGTGGACTTCGGAATAACTAAATTTCTTACTGTGCTCAATAAATTTCGGATGTAGAATAAAAAGCTCTAACACGTGATATTTATCCAATAAAATCATGGAATTCGTAGTCCTACAATTTAACGGTATAAGAATTAATTGTTATTTATTTATCTTTTTGATTTAATTAATTAATTTATTTATTTTGGGCATCAAAGAAAAATTATGAAACAGACAAGACGTCGATAGATCCCAACTCATTTTTCCAAAAATCTTCTGATTTCAGACGGAATATATATATAGCAAACTAAAAGTAGATTTTCTCTATACTAATAATACTTTGTTCCTTCACTGCCTTTGAAATTAGAAAATAAGATTCACGTTAAATAGGCACATTTACTAATTCGAAGTGGTACCACAGCGCATTTCTGCTCTTAAACATGCATAGTGTAAGGCAAGTTTCTGAGCGTTGATCCATCAGGGCGGTAAATCCCCTCCACGATTTTTCTTTGTATCTTTATATACGCTTGGTTCTTTTTTACTAATTTCCCTTGCACGTTTGAGTCTTCTGATTGCATTGCATTCCCATAACTCATAACGATGTGATGCATACTTATTTTGATAATATCCAGAATTACATTCTTGTTTAATTTTCATAATTTATTTATTCCCGGTACATGAAAATTTCCAATGCCTCTCCATTGCTATATGGTTATAATTTCCTATATTCTTTTTTCTTTGTCCAATATATACTAATCGATCACAAGAGAAACAGATTGCTATTCCAATTATAGGCGAGTAAGAACCGCCATCTGGAAATCGTATTGTTTTCCTAGCTTCAAGATATCTTTTACTCTAAAAGATCATTTTCTTTGAAATATGTTAAATGAATCCAAATTTGCTCTTTTCACTCTCCAGTTTCATTGGTGCAAACTTATGGCATATTGTAATATTCAACCCATTCTTCAGGAGTGTAAGGTCCATTTAAATCCATTCTAAATAACTTAATCAATTATAGAGATTAATATACTTGAAGGCTTTTAGGTTTTTATTGCCGGAACAAGACGTGAAGCGCAAACCTACACATGTATACCTGTAGCAGTATTCAATTTTGATATTAAAATAACATATAAAATCATTCAAAATTATTATTAATCTAAAATATATATAAATATTGAGCATTATATAAGATATGTAATATATGTTAATATAAAAGCAAAATTAGAAAGAATAATTCATTATATCTAATAAAAAGCAAAGAAAATAAATATAAATCTTATTAGATCACTTATATTAACTAAAAATCATTACAAATATATAATGATTATTATAAATTATTATATTAAATAAGTAAAAGTATGACTAATATTAAATAGTTTAACAGAAGTAATAGTATTATTTTTATATAAAGATATTCTTTATAGATATAATTTTTCAAAAAAAATAATATCAGATAGAAATATAATATTTACTAATAAATTAATTATATAATAAATATTAAATAAAATATTATTTATTAATATTATATTATTCTTAAACTAATAAACTTATAAAAAAATTAAACAGAATATTATATAATATTATTGAAAAATTAGTTTAACTATATAAAAAATTCATATTATTTTATCTTATCTATGATAAATAAATTATAATATCTCAAAATCTTAATTTATAATTAATTAAAGATGAAAATCAAATTATTTTAAATAAAATAATTAAAAAACTTATATTATTATAAATAAATTAGAATTAAATAAATTAATCACTTAATAAAATATATAAAAATTTTAATAAAAATAAAAAAAACTTATTAACAAGATAAAAATTTTTAATCTTTTTTTATTAAAAATAAAATCTTAATGAAAAGAATAAAAATTTAGCATTAAATATAAAAAATTTATGCAAAAATAAAAAAATTTATATTATATTTATTAAATTTTTGATAAATATACTTATAAATTAAGAATATTAGAGAATAAAATTCATATAATAAAAATTATTTAAAATTATATCTTAAAAATAATAAGTTAAAATCTATTATAATTATAAAATTAAGTATTTTTAATTCTAATAAAATAGATTTTAATATTATCAAATTATAATTATTATTTATATAAAAAAATTAATTAAATAAAAGTAAAATCTTATTAAAAATTATTTAAATCAAATAATTAATATTTTCTTAAAATTATATTATTATTTTAATTAAAAATTATTATCAATTGAAAAATTATCATTTAAAATTAATTACTTATAAATAATTTTATAAAATATTATATATAATTAAATCTTTTTATAATTATATCTCTTTATAATTACTTTTTTTTATAATTATTTTTTTTGAACTTCTTAGTTACTAATTAAAAAAATCTTTTTATAATTATATCTTTCTTTAATTACTTAATTTTACTTTTTCAAGTATAATAACTATAAAATAATCTATCTATATTTATAATTTAAAATATTAAAGTAATTTTTCTTATATTAATTTTTAATATTATTAATATTTTAAAATTAAAATTATTTTAATTAAAAATTATTTAAAAAAATAATAAAAAATTAAAAACTTTATTATTTAATTTATAAATAAAAATAAAGAAAAAATTATTAATTTATTAAAATTTAATATAAAAAAAATATATCATAAACTTTTAAATTTAAATAATTTCTTATATCATTATTTTTTGATTAATTTTTTGTAAAAGTTACTTAAATTTAAGAATTCTTATATATAATATCAAATTATATATTATAATATTATGTAATTGAATTAATCAATATAAAAAATTTATATTTCAAATAAATATTAATAAATTATTTTCTCAAAACAAAATTTTAATTCTATCTTATTTAATTAAGTTATTAGATATT
>CAJVPS010001370.1:0-15922 GCA_910591765.1 Ambispora leptoticha | reverse complement strand
TAATAATAATAATAATAATAATAATAATAATAATAATAATAATAATAATAATAATAATAATAATAATAATAAAAAAAAACTTCTTTTTGCATCTCTTCTCTATTGATCTCTCGACTGGGCAGAGCTACACTTTACCAAGCGCAAAAATTCTTTTCAACATAATGAAGTCTCTATACCTTTTGCAGACTCTACTAACAGAATAATCTCATTCATCTTGCATCTTCGCTTTTTATTATTTTTTAATACTACTACAATATTTTCAACTTTTTCTTTCCAGTTATTTTCTTTTTTCTTTAAAAACTTACAAAAATACAAAAATATAAAAATCTTCAAAATATACAAAAAAATATTCACTTATAATATTATTTCCTAATATTTCACTATCATGTCTATTAATAATACTAAAAATAAAAGAACTGCTAACTCTCCTTCTTCTTCTTCATCTATATATACCACTATACAAAATCTCTTAGGTTTATCCTCATCATCTTCAAATAATACCAACAAGCAAATACCTGTCAAGATACTAGTCAATCTATCCAATCTCCAACCTGCTCAGCAAACTATCCACAACACGCAATCACAAACTAATTGCACCAAAAAAGTAAAAACTAACCACATCGATAAAATAAATGTAGTTAACTCAAAACAAATAAGTATGACTCAAGCAGAAACTATCCACATAGCCTCATCTCAGTCAACTGATCCAGAAGCAAACCCCTCCTTACCTCACACAGAATATATTCTTTCTTCTACATTACACAATAATTACACAAATAATTCAGTCTCTTCTCCTCACAATACAACTCCAAAAACTATATCTTCTGATTCTACTAATGACCTATGGATCACTATCAATAGTACCAAATGATTCAGAGGATGGATTAAGAAATCACTACTTTCAGAAAATAATACTAAAGACAACATCAAGTACATTAACAATATCTTTCAACACAATCCAGGCTTCCTAAGAGCCAAATCATATTCCTTAGACCAAATAAATTACATTTGCACTGAATTCACAATAGACAAATCTCTCCAGTTTGCTTTAGATACATCAGTAAATGATAACTACATTTCAAATAAAAAACCGCAACCCTCTAATTCTATCGATCCAATGATAGTCACAGTGCTAAGAGATATTTCTCTTGAAACAACCAAAGATCAAATTCAACACATCATGGAGAAATTTAGAAAAATCACCAACATAACACAAAAAATTACATCCAAGTAGGCATATACCAAAGTCCAATTTAAACTATTAGAACAAGCTAAACTGGCCATTAATGAATGGTCCATTCTTCTTGATACTAACTGCGTACACATTCTCCCAATCATTAACCAGCTTGAAATAATTGAAAAAAGAAATACATATACAATTAAACTTCTTAATCTTCCCTATGGAATAATAGCCTTCGAGCTCAACAACTTCTTACAAAAAATCCACGCCAAATCTTGTTTTATTTCTCACTCACCCATCCACTATAACAGATAATGCTTTGCTATAATTTCTTTCAAAAATGAAATTGATATGGCTACAGCTATGCAATAACACTTCACTCTCCACAACTTAAAACTTTATTAGGAACCTCCAACTGTTAAAACATGCAGAATCTGCTTCAACTCTAATCATAGCACACTCTCATGCATATCTAAAAACAAAAAAGCACGCTAATATCAACAGCTAAACAAGCTGTATGAAAACCGGAATATCTCCTATCACAAACCCATAATTATCTCACTAACTCTTAACTACAAAAAAGCTTTACTACAATCTAACACAATCAACAAAGGCAAACTCAAAGCCACTGATAACCTCATCACAAACACACCTGAATTCACACTGAATCCAACTATCACTAAACACTCAAAAAAAATCCTTGCACTTAAACAGAATCTTGAAACTTTCAACGCAAAACTCAGTCTGCTAGAAAACAGATTAAACTCTATAGAAATAAAACTCGACACAATCATCAACAATCAGAAATAAATTCCCACTATGCCAATCTTTAACAATTCTTAACCATCAATCCATCACAAACTGCTAACATTTGAGCCTCTCACCACTTCCATTACTATCACAACACCCACACCTTTAGACACAAATAATACAAAATCTTCATCTTCCACAATTACATCTCTCCAAAATACTATCGCTAAAAAAAATAAAGAAATCGACAATCTCAAATCTCTCAACCAGAATCTCACATTCAACTTAAAATCACTACAAAATGAGCAAATATCCTTACAAGAACGTTTAAGCCAAATCAAACAATATTTCTCTAATGAATCATAGCAATAACTCAAGCACATCTCAAATAACCCAATCCAACTCAACAGATAATCCACCATTCATATACATAGATAACTCCTTATTCTTAAAAAGATCAGAATATCTAACCCAAACCAATCAATATCACCAATTCATTCATACAAAAATCTAGCCAAATCTGATAGTAATAACTACTAACTCTTTAACAATAATATCGAACCACTTCTATCAGCTCTAAACATTCAACTTTCCAGTCATTGGTCATAATACCAACTCAATACTCATATCTCACCTATCATCTCATCACACTTGCATACAGACACACTTTCTCTTACAAATAACACACAATACATGCAATCAACAAATCAGATCCATATTTCTTCATCATCACTATCAAGTAACCTATCTGGAAGCCGTGACAATACACTAACATTCAACAACATCAGCCATAAACAATTCAACACCTGGTGTTTCTGTACACTCAATGTACGAGGACTTAATGCTCCAAGTAAAGCAAACAACATTCTGCAATTCTTTAACCAGCACCAAATAGACTTCCTATACCTTACAGAAACAAAACTCAAAGATCACACAGCAAAATTTTTATTTTCTAAATCTAATCAATACCATCACCTATACACCACTAATGATCAATAGTCTATTAGATCAGGTGTTAGCATTCTAATCAATCAAGAGTGGGCCAAACATATACAAAAAGTTAACTACATCAATAGTCACCTCATTCATATCAATCTTGCTTTCTTCAGAAATATAAAAATACACATCCTGACCATCTATTTTCTGGCATCCCTTCTCTCTAACAATAATCTCATTAAAAAAAAATGTTACAATACATTAACTCAGTCCTCTCACAATCTGATCACATAATCATCTTAGGTAATTTCAATAAACATTTTTTCAAGCCACCAAAAAATGGGGCAGTTGACCTATTGATATTCAAAGAATTCTACGAAGCTATTTATATACTACATTTACATAGGAATGACCCTACATGGTCCTACCAAAACACCAATCATAGACTTGACATGATATGGTGCTCACCAAAGATCACATCTCACTTATTACACGTAGCTATAACAGATCCTTATTAAATCACTACTGATCACCTATCAGTACTTTGTGATATCTCAATCATATCTCTTGCCCATCACATTCCTCTTCACATTTTAAAAAAATAGAAAATCAAGCAATTCACATACATAACAAACAACTTATCAGAAGAAACTTGGAAAAAATATCAAGAACATATAGACAATCAGTGTAACAACATCTTCTTCTAACTCAATAACAGCATTAATTCTCACTGACAAATACTTAAAACCATCATACTTAATGCAGCAAACAGCTCACTCAAAAAAAAATAACTGAATCACACACCCTCTCCACCAAAATTATTCATTTTTCTAAATAAAAAACTCAAATTAGTAATACAGACACTTTCTCTCATCTTGCAGCTCATCCTTCCTATGTCAGAAAACATCATCTAACTATCAGAAAAGAACTTAACAGAACTCACCAAACTAGAATCAAAACTTGACTTACCAATAACTAATTGAAATTCTCTTACATCAATCAACACACTAATCACAAATCTGTAATATATCAAAACTTGTCTTTATAGAGAAAAGACTCTACAGACCTGACAACTAAAGACTGTTCAAATCAACAACGTAATTCAGGAAAATATCAAGCAGTTCAGCAGCCATCATACCAAAATGCTATCTAATATCTTAGAAAAACAAAAGCATCAAATAATCATCAACAAAATTATTACTTCATTGGGTATCTCAGATCATCCTGAGATCATCAAAGAATCAATCAGACAACACTTTACCAATTGGACTTGATAACACATAATTATAACATAGCCAGATCAAGAATGACAACAATAATACAATTCACTCTCACATATCCCAGATAATATATTTAGCTCAGTTTCAAATCCTATTTTCAAAGAAGAATTTCACCAAATGCTCACTAATAATAGTCCATTTAAATCACCTAGACCTTCAGGCATACAGCACATTCTACTCAAAAAAGTAACTCCATCCTTTCATTCTCTTCTCTTGTCTCTCTACAACAGATACCTAACAGAAAAAGATATACTCTCAGAGTGAAAATACGCTAATATAATACTCATTCTGAAATCAGTCAAATAGGAAGACAATCTTGATCTAACACACCCAATTACACTAATCGAAACAGCTTGTAAAGATTTCTCCTCAATCCTAATACATCATATCTCTATCATATGTAAATAACTTAACATTCTTCAAGAAAACAACTTCTCAGTACTCTGCTCTGTCAAGTAAAAACATGACACCTATCACAAGGATATACCATGACATCCACCCTAACATCCACCTCCAGTCAATTATCTTATCAAACACATCTAACAATCAATAATCTGGCCTTCATTGATGACACTATCTGGATCACCAACAGTTATCAAGCGATGCAACAAATTCTTAACACCGTATCCTAATTTTACAGCATGTGCGATATCAAAATCAATCCAAAGAAAACAGAAGCAATTTATTACAAATTAACTGAAATATCTTTTAATACAGAACTTTATATCAGAGCAACTAGCAATCAAATATAAATACTCTCTCCAAATATCTGTATCAAATATCTTGGTCTATACATCAATGCCAATGGTACTTTCAACATCTAGCTTAACAAAATAAGATCAGATATCACAATCGTATTCAACTTACTAAGTTATAAATGTATAATCAACAAACAGGCTATCTATATCATTAATCGGATACTCATCCCAGCTTTCGAATACCACTCTCAGCTATTCATCATATCCAAAACTGAATGTAACAAACTAATGAGATAACTCAAAAAAGTAGTTAAAATTAAAGCCAGACTACCATCATCATTTCCTGACTCTGTCTTGCATTATTCTAATTTTTTTACTCTAGATTATTTGTGGTCTATTCAAAGCTATGCAAAGATCACAGAGCTCTTCTATCATTTAAATAACTCTCTAATTCTTGGCTAAGTAATGTCCATTTGTTTACAATACCTTCAGGAACAAAGATAGCTCCATCACTCAATAATCTCACATCCCACACCAGAACCATCATCACAAGGAAAGAATCTAATAGCATCAATCATCTTACTCATATATGAATGAAACATATCCTTCTCTAACTCGAATGCTGACAGTCACCTCCTCACCAATAGTCATACAAGATGGCCCATAGAAAACTTTCTTCAGCTCTGGTTAATATACAAAAAATACCATGATATTCTACGCAAAGATTACATCACATCCTTACAATAACTTTCAAGCTATAACAATTCTCATCTCATCACCTGGAGACAATACAAGAATTGATTTTGAAACAACAAATATAGCCCCAAACCTAAATGGTTCAATTATCTAGAAAATACTATTCTCAGCAGCTTCACATCATCAACTCACACTATCATAAACAAAACAGACAAGTAGTAATGACCTCTATTTCAAAATGAATTAACACTAATCGACAAATATTTTCTAGCTTCATCTAAAATCAACATCTAGTTCCCTATCAAAGAAGCTCTCTCTCATCTCAATAACATAGACATTTACACTGATGGATCTATTCAACAAATGCACACACTACATGTTAAATCCAGTTTCATCTGGATAACTTGACCTTCAAATATCTCTTTCACCCATCACTCTCCCATCTCCACCTCAACAATAATACCAGAAACACAAGCTATCTGCACTCTAACAGAAATGCTTGCCAATAATACCAGCCTTCAAATCTTCACAGACAGTCAGATAATAATTGATAGCTTTCAAAATAACATAACACTTCACAATAATCTCAGCAAGAGATGATTCCTACAGAACAGTAACTGGCATTTATGGAAAATTATTAATCACAATATTATAAAAAAGAATTTAAGTCTCAAATTGTATAAAGTTAAAGGACACTCCAACAACTCTGACAATGATCTCACAGACACCCTAGCTAAATTAGCTCCTATTTCTCACTCCATCTCCACAAACTTCAACTCACTTTCCAAAATATTCTATATTTCCATCTTTAATTCCTCACTACCTATAATATCAAATCTTCACAAATTCCTTAAACTTCAAGATAACAAATGTAATATCACCAAATGGCAACTATACACTTTAAAAAACAACTTCATCAACTGCAGTCTACTATTACAAACTATATTCTGGAAGATAGGTTTTACCACAAATATAGTTTATAATAAGTTTTGAGGGCAAAGACTAAATTATTTATAAAGATAAAGGGGATTACTATTATTCTAAAGGTTTTCTAGTACTAATATTTACAAATATTATATTAATATAAGGTAAAAATGAGATAAAACGAAATTATAAAAACAAAGCTGTGATCACGAATACTAAACTAAAGGGTAATATCAAAAACTAAGCAACAAATGCTTAAAACCAAAGGTAACAAATGCCAAACAATATAATTACAACAAATGCAAATAAAACAAAGGTAACGAATGCCAAACAAAATAATAGATAACAAATGCCAAATCAAGCTTTTGCACGTAGGGAAGCTATCAAGAACCTTTTTAATCAAAATATAATCTATTATGATAGAAGAGGTAAATGAAAGCAGATTATCAAGATAAGAATCAAAGAAAAATTTACAAGATAAGTATAACCCAAATATTTTCAAAAGATAATTAAATTATTGCTATTCAAGTACGTTTATTTCAGATCTCAGAGCAGAGATATTTATACATCTTTGAGATTTTACAAGTTTCTATCTAAACTTGTTTACTACTCTAGATTACAGTTACAATCTTTGAGGTAAAAGATCAATAAACAAATAAATAAAAATAAGAGATAAGATACATATGGTAAGTCAAATAATACAAATAACAAAATAAAAAGAAAAGATAAGATATAGATAAGAATAAAAATAAATGAAATCTATTGATAAATTATTTTTAAAATATTTCTGAACTGTTATTGAACTATTTGTGAACTGTTGTTAATTTCAGAGCTAATTATTTATTAATGATCTTAAAATATTGCAAAAATGTTGCAAGAATATTGCAAAAATGTAGTTAAATTGTGATTAAATTCATAACTGATACACCAATTATATTATTCAAGATCACATGTTGTCCAAAGATCAATTGATTGGTCACATTTTTCAAGTTCAAAAAATTATGAAATTAAAGAAATTTATGTTACTATGGTAACACTACACTCTACAATAGACTAGAAAGCAACCAATCTCACATGGAACCAAGATAAAGGAATCAACTCATTAACAGCCACTGCTAACACATTCAAATTTTGTACATATTTCACTAAAATAATACATGATATGCTACTAACACTATCCAATCAACATAAATTCTATCTATCAATTTATTTACATGACACATATAATAGGTATCACCTCAAACTCAAAACAAATAACTACTTATAGACCTGTTCAGCCTCAAGTATCTCAATCTAATCTATTATTACTAAATTCCAAGTCAAGCTCAAAAAAATTCTTACAAAATATTTCTTGTCAAACAGCAATCAGGACATTTCTCTCTCGCTCAGCTCCAAAATCAAAAACTTCATAATTAACTTCTACTTTCTTAACAATGCTAACTTTTCCTCCAATACAGATTACAAATCTGAATACATACTAACTTTCAAAGATTTTGTCTCACTCAAACTCACAAAATTCATCAAATCTCTTGATCCACCCAAATCTGAAGCTTTCACATTATTAGTAAAATTTGTAACTTGGTTTTTCAAACAAGACTTCAATTACATCTGACTAGCTCGCTATAATGATCAAATTCAGGCAGAAAAATCAAACTCCATCTTTACCAGACATAAATGTACTTCTAAAAAAAGAATAGAAAGATTGAGATACTTGAGGCTGAACAGGTCTATAAGTAGTTATTTGTTTTGAGTTTGAGGTGATACCTATTATATGTGTCATGTAAATAAATTGATAGATAGAATTTATGTTGATTGGATAGTGTTAGTAGCATATCATGTATTATTTTAGTGAAATATGTACAAAATTTGAATGTGTTAGCAGTGGCTGTTAATGAGTTGATTCCTTTATCTTGGTTCCATGTGAGATTGGTTGCTTTCTAGTCTATTGTAGAGTGTAGTGTTACCATAGTAACATAAATTTCTTTAATTTCATAATTTTTTGAACTTGAAAAATGTGACCAATCAATTGATCTTTGGACAACATGTGATCTTGAATAATATAATTGGTGTATCAGTTATGAATTTAATCACAATTTAACTACATTTTTGCAATATTCTTGCAACATTTTTGCAATATTTTAAGATCATTAATAAATAATTAGCTCTGAAATTAACAACAGTTCACAAATAGTTCAATAACAGTTCAGAAATATTTTAAAAATAATTTATCAATAGATTTCATTTATTTTTATTCTTATCTATATCTTATCTTTTCTTTTTATTTTGTTATTTGTATTATTTGACTTACCATATGTATCTTATCTCTTATTTTTATTTATTTGTTTATTGATCTTTTACCTCAAAGATTGTAACTGTAATCTAGAGTAGTAAACAAGTTTAGATAGAAACTTGTAAAATCTCAAAGATGTATAAATATCTCTGCTCTGAGATCTGAAATAAACGTACTTGAATAGCAATAATTTAATTATCTTTTGAAAATATTTGGGTTATACTTATCTTGTAAATTTTTCTTTGATTCTTATCTTGATAATCTGCTTTCATTTACCTCTTCTATCATAATAGATTATATTTTGATTAAAAAGGTTCTTGATAGCTTCCCTACGTGCAAAAGCTTGATTTGGCATTTGTTATCTATTATTTTGTTTGGCATTCGTTACCTTTGTTTTATTTGCATTTGTTGTAATTATATTGTTTGGCATTTGTTACCTTTGGTTTTAAGCATTTGTTGCTTAGTTTTTGATATTACCCTTTAGTTTAGTATTCGTGATCACAGCTTTGTTTTTATAATTTCGTTTTATCTCATTTTTACCTTATATTAATATAATATTTGTAAATATTAGTACTAGAAAACCTTTAGAATAATAGTAATCCCCTTTATCTTTATAAATAATTTAGTCTTTGCCCTCAAAACTTATTATAAACTATATTTGTGGTAAAACCTATCTTCCAGAATATAGTTTGTAATAGTAGACTGCAGTTGATGAAGTTGTTTTTTAAAGTGTATAGTTGCCATTTGGTGATATTACATTTGTTATCTTGAAGTTTAAGGAATTTGTGAAGATTTGATATTATAGGTAGTGAGGAATTAAAGATGGAAATATAGAATATTTTGGAAAGTGAGTTGAAGTTTGTGGAGATGGAGTGAGAAATAGGAGCTAATTTAGCTAGGGTGTCTGTGAGATCATTGTCAGAGTTGTTGGAGTGTCCTTTAACTTTATACAATTTGAGACTTAAATTCTTTTTTATAATATTGTGATTAATAATTTTCCATAAATGCCAGTTACTGTTCTGTAGGAATCATCTCTTGCTGAGATTATTGTGAAGTGTTATGTTATTTTGAAAGCTATCAATTATTATCTGACTGTCTGTGAAGATTTGAAGGCTGGTATTATTGGCAAGCATTTCTGTTAGAGTGCAGATAGCTTGTGTTTCTGGTATTATTGTTGAGGTGGAGATGGGAGAGTGATGGGTGAAAGAGATATTTGAAGGTCAAGTTATCCAGATGAAACTGGATTTAACATGTAGTGTGTGCATTTGTTGAATAGATCCATCAGTGTAAATGTCTATGTTATTGAGATGAGAGAGAGCTTCTTTGATAGGGAACTAGATGTTGATTTTAGATGAAGCTAGAAAATATTTGTCGATTAGTGTTAATTCATTTTGAAATAGAGGTCATTACTACTTGTCTGTTTTGTTTATGATAGTGTGAGTTGATGATGTGAAGCTGCTGAGAATAGTATTTTCTAGATAATTGAACCATTTAGGTTTGGGGCTATATTTGTTGTTTCAAAATCAATTCTTGTATTGTCTCCAGGTGATGAGATGAGAATTGTTATAGCTTGAAAGTTATTGTAAGGATGTGATGTAATCTTTGCGTAGAATATCATGGTATTTTTTGTATATTAACCAGAGCTGAAGAAAGTTTTCTATGGGCCATCTTGTATGACTATTGGTGAGGAGGTGACTGTCAGCATTCGAGTTAGAGAAGGATATGTTTCATTCATATATGAGTAAGATGATTGATGCTATTAGATTCTTTCCTTGTGATGATGGTTCTGGTGTGGGATGTGAGATTATTGAGTGATGGAGCTATCTTTGTTCCTGAAGGTATTGTAAACAAATGGACATTACTTAGCCAAGAATTAGAGAGTTATTTAAATGATAGAAGAGCTCTGTGATCTTTGCATAGCTTTGAATAGACCACAAATAATCTAGAGTAAAAAAATTAGAATAATGCAAGACAGAGTCAGGAAATGATGATGGTAGTCTGGCTTTAATTTTAACTACTTTTTTGAGTTATCTCATTAGTTTGTTACATTCAGTTTTGGATATGATGAATAGCTGAGAGTGGTATTCGAAAGCTGGGATGAGTATCCGATTAATGATATAGATAGCCTGTTTGTTGATTATACATTTATAACTTAGTAAGTTGAATACGATTGTGATATCTGATCTTATTTTGTTAAGCTAGATGTTGAAAGTACCATTGGCATTGATGTATAGACCAAGATATTTGATACAGATATTTGGAGAGAGTATTTATATTTGATTGCTAGTTGCTCTGATATAAAGTTCTGTATTAAAAGATATTTCAGTTAATTTGTAATAAATTGCTTCTGTTTTCTTTGGATTGATTTTGATATCGCACATGCTGTAAAATTAGGATACGGTGTTAAGAATTTGTTGCATCGCTTGATAACTGTTGGTGATCCAGATAGTGTCATCAATGAAGGCCAGATTATTGATTGTTAGATGTGTTTGATAAGATAATTGACTGGAGGTGGATGTTAGGGTGGATGTCATGGTATATCCTTGTGATAGGTGTCATGTTTTTACTTGACAGAGCAGAGTACTGAGAAGTTGTTTTCTTGAAGAATGTTAAGTTATTTACATATGATAGAGATATGATGTATTAGGATTGAGGAGAAATCTTTACAAGCTGTTTCGATTAGTGTAATTGGGTGTGTTAGATCAAGATTGTCTTCCTATTTGACTGATTTCAGAATGAGTATTATATTAGCGTATTTTCACTCTGAGAGTATATCTTTTTCTGTTAGGTATCTGTTGTAGAGAGACAAGAGAAGAGAATGAAAGGATGGAGTTACTTTTTTGAGTAGAATGTGCTGTATGCCTGAAGGTCTAGGTGATTTAAATGGACTATTATTAGTGAGCATTTGGTGAAATTCTTCTTTGAAAATAGGATTTGAAACTGAGCTAAATATATTATCTGGGATATGTGAGAGTGAATTGTATTATTGTTGTCATTCTTGATCTGGCTATGTTATAATTATGTGTTATCAAGTCCAATTGGTAAAGTGTTGTCTGATTGATTCTTTGATGATCTCAGGATGATCTGAGATACCCAATGAAGTAATAATTTTGTTGATGATTATTTGATGCTTTTGTTTTTCTAAGATATTAGATAGCATTTTGGTATGATGGCTGCTGAACTGCTTGATATTTTCCTGAATTACGTTGTTGATTTGAACAGTCTTTAGTTGTCAGGTCTGTAGAGTCTTTTCTCTATAAAGACAAGTTTTGATATATTACAGATTTGTGATTAGTGTGTTGATTGATGTAAGAGAATTTCAATTAGTTATTGGTAAGTCAAGTTTTGATTCTAGTTTGGTGAGTTCTGTTAAGTTCTTTTCTGATAGTTAGATGATGTTTTCTGACATAGGAAGGATGAGCTGCAAGATGAGAGAAAGTGTCTGTATTACTAATTTGAGTTTTTTATTTAGAAAAATGAATAATTTTGGTGGAGAGGGTGTGTGATTCAGTTATTTTTTTTTGAGTGAGCTGTTTGCTGCATTAAGTATGATGGTTTTAAGTATTTGTCAGTGAGAATTAATGCTGTTATTGAGTTAGAAGAAGATGTTGTTACACTGATTGTCTATATGTTCTTGATATTTTTTCCAAGTTTCTTCTGATAAGTTGTTTGTTATGTATGTGAATTGCTTGATTTTCTATTTTTTTAAAATGTGAAGAGGAATGTGATGGGCAAGAGATATGATTGAGATATCACAAAGTACTGATAGGTGATCAGTAGTGATTTAATAAGGATCTGTTATAGCTACGTGTAATAAGTGAGATGTGATCTTTGGTGAGCACCATATCATGTCAAGTCTATGATTGGTGTTTTGGTAGGACCATGTAGGGTCATTCCTATGTAAATGTAGTATATAAATAGCTTCGTAGAATTCTTTGAATATCAATAGGTCAACTGCCCCATTTTTTGGTGGCTTGAAAAAATGTTTATTGAAATTACCTAAGATGATTATGTGATCAGATTGTGAGAGGACTGAGTTAATGTATTGTAACATTTTTTTTTAATGAGATTATTGTTAGAGAGAAGGGATGCCAGAAAATAGATGGTCAGGATGTGTATTTTTATATTTCTGAAGAAAGCAAGATTGATATGAATGAGGTGACTATTGATGTAGTTAACTTTTTGTATATGTTTGGCCCACTCTTGATTGATTAGAATGCTAACACCTGATCTAATAGACTATTGATCATTAGTGGTGTATAGGTGATGGTATTGATTAGATTTAGAAAATAAAAATTTTGCTGTGTGATCTTTGAGTTTTGTTTCTGTAAGGTATAGGAAGTCTATTTGGTGCTGGTTAAAGAATTGCAGAATGTTGTTTGCTTTACTTGGAGCATTAAGTCCTCGTACATTGAGTGTACAGAAACACCAGGTGTTGAATTGTTTATGGCTGATGTTGTTGAATGTTAGTGTATTGTCACGGCTTCCAGATAGGTTACTTGATAGTGATGATGAAGAAATATGGATCTGATTTGTTGATTGCATGTATTGTGTGTTATTTGTAAGAGAAAGTGTGTCTGTATGCAAGTGTGATGAGATGATAGGTGAGATATGAGTATTGAGTTGGTATTATGACCAATGACTGGAAAGTTGAATGTTTAGAGCTGATAGAAGTGGTTCGATATTATTGTTAAAGAGTTAGTAGTTATTACTATCAGATTTGGCTAGATTTTTGTATGAATGAATTGGTGATATTGATTGGTTTGGGTTAGATATTCTGATCTTTTTAAGAATAAGGAGTTATCTATGTATATGAATGGTGGATTATCTGTTGAGTTGGATTGGGTTATTTGAGATGTGCTTGAGTTATTGCTATGATTCATTAGAGAAATATTGTTTGATTTGGCTTAAACGTTCTTGTAAGGATATTTGCTCATTTTGTAGTGATTTTAAGTTGAATGTGAGATTCTGGTTGAGAGATTTGAGATTGTCGATTTCTTTATTTTTTTTAGCGATAGTATTTTGGAGAGATGTAATTGTGGAAGATGAAGATTTTGTATTATTTGTGTCTAAAGGTGTGGGTGTTGTGATAGTAATGGAAGTGGTGAGAGGCTCAAATGTTAGCAGTTTGTGATGGATTGATGGTTAAGAATTGTTAAAGATTGGCATAGTGGGAATTTATTTCTGATTGTTGATGATTGTGTCGAGTTTTATTTCTATAGAGTTTAATCTGTTTTCTAGCAGACTGAGTTTTGCGTTGAAAGTTTCAAGATTCTGTTTAAGTGCAAGGATTTTTTTTGAGTGTTTAGTGATAGTTGGATTCAGTGTGAATTCAGGTGTGTTTGTGATGAGGTTATCAGTGGCTTTGAGTTTGCCTTTGTTGATTGTGTTAGATTGTAGTAAAGCTTTTTTGTAGTTAAGAGTTAGTGAGATAATTATGGGTTTGTGATAGGAGATATTCCGGTTTTCATACAGCTTGTTTAGCTGTTGATATTAGCGTGCTTTTTTGTTTTTAGATATGCATGAGAGTGTGCTATGATTAGAGTTGAAGCAGATTCTGCATGTTTTAACAGTTGGAGGTTCCTAATAAAGTTTTAAGTTGTGGAGAGTGAAGTGTTATTGCATAGCTGTAGCCATATCAATTTCATTTTTGAAAGAAATTATAGCAAAGCATTATCTGTTATAGTGGATGGGTGAGTGAGAAATAAAACAAGATTTGGCGTGGATTTTTTGTAAGAAGTTGTTGAGCTCGAAGGCTATTATTCCATAGGGAAGATTAAGAAGTTTAATTGTATATGTATTTCTTTTTTCAATTATTTCAAGCTGGTTAATGATTGGGAGAATGTGTACGCAGTTAGTATCAAGAAGAATGGACCATTCATTAATGGCCAGTTTAGCTTGTTCTAATAGTTTAAATTGGACTTTGGTATATGCCTACTTGGATGTAATTTTTTGTGTTATGTTGGTGATTTTTCTAAATTTCTCCATGATGTGTTGAATTTGATCTTTGGTTGTTTCAAGAGAAATATCTCTTAGCACTGTGACTATCATTGGATCGATAGAATTAGAGGGTTGCGGTTTTTTATTTGAAATGTAGTTATCATTTACTGATGTATCTAAAGCAAACTGGAGAGATTTGTCTATTGTGAATTCAGTGCAAATGTAATTTATTTGGTCTAAGGAATATGATTTGGCTCTTAGGAAGCCTGGATTGTGTTGAAAGATATTGTTAATGTACTTGATGTTGTCTTTAGTATTATTTTCTGAAAGTAGTGATTTCTTAATCCATCCTCTGAATCATTTGGTACTATTGATAGTGATCCATAGGTCATTAGTAGAATCAGAAGATATAGTTTTTGGAGTTGTATTGTGAGGAGAAGAGACTGAATTATTTGTGTAATTATTGTGTAATGTAGAAGAAAGAATATATTCTGTGTGAGGTAAGGAGGGGTTTGCTTCTGGATCAGTTGACTGAGATGAGGCTATGTGGATAGTTTCTGCTTGAGTCATACTTATTTGTTTTGAGTTAACTACATTTATTTTATCGATGTGGTTAGTTTTTACTTTTTTGGTGCAATTAGTTTGTGATTGCGTGTTGTGGATAGTTTGCTGAGCAGGTTGGAGATTGGATAGATTGACTAGTATCTTGACAGGTATTTGCTTGTTGGTATTATTTGAAGATGATGAGGATAAACCTAAGAGATTTTGTATAGTGGTATATATAGATGAAGAAGAAGAAGGAGAGTTAGCAGTTCTTTTATTTTTAGTATTATTAATAGACATGATAGTGAAATATTAGGAAATAATATTATAAGTGAATATTTTTTTGTATATTTTGAAGATTTTTATATTTTTGTATTTTTGTAAGTTTTTAAAGAAAAAAGAAAATAACTGGAAAGAAAAAGTTGAAAATATTGTAGTAGTATTAAAAAATAATAAAAAGCGAAGATGCAAGATGAATGAGATTATTCTGTTAGTAGAGTCTGCAAAAGGTATAGAGACTTCATTATGTTGAAAAGAATTTTTGCGCTTGGTAAAGTGTAGCTCTGCCCAGTCGAGAGATCAATAGAGAAGAGATGCAAAAAGAAGTTTTTTTTTATTATTATTATTATTATTATTATTATTATTATTATTATTATTATTATTATTATTATTATTATTATTATTA
>CAJVPS010001369.1:0-15927 GCA_910591765.1 Ambispora leptoticha | reverse complement strand
TAATTATAAGTTATAAAATTAAAACTATTCATATTATATTTTATCTTATTTATAACTATTAACAAAATAATCTTACACTGAATATATAGTATTCTTAGCTTTTTAATTAATTCCTCTATAAGAGTCAGAATTAAGATATATAATATTAAAATAATATTTATAATCTTTATATAATATATTTGAATATTATCTAAGAATGAGATATATAGTATCAAATTATTAGTAATTATTAGTAAATATTCAAAGTATAATTTTTTATTATATATATTTGTAATAATTTTATCTTAATATTTTACAGATTCAAAATAAGATACTATATACTAAATATTATTCTACTTGATAGATATCTAAAGTATAATTTTTATCATATATATTTTTTGTAATAATTTTACTTTAGATAACTATTATCAGTATACTATGTTTTATAATTCTAAAAATCTTTTTTATATAATTAATACTTTTTAATATTACTAATTTTTATAAAATATTATCTTTATTTGATCATTTATCAAAGTATAATTTTATAATATATATCTGTAATAATTTTATTTTAATATTCTACTAATTTTTATATTTTTACTTTGGATAATTATCATTAATATATTATATTTTATGATTTTAAAAATCTTTCTTATATAATTAATACTTTTACTTTATATTAAAAATACTTTGAAATATTACTAATTTTTATATATAAAATATAATTTAATATTATATATTTATAATAATTTATCTTGATATATTACTAAATACTAGTTATATTTTATACTTTTTGAATCATTTTTTATATAGTTAATATTTTTATACTAATAGATATTTAAAGTATAATTTTATTTTATATATCTAATAGATATTCAAAATATACTTTTATTTTATATATATTTGATAAATATCTAAAATATAATTTTATCTTAATCAAAAATATATAACATAAAAATAGTTATTAATTATCTTATATATATATATCTGATCATTTTTCAAGAGAATAGTTTTGTAATATAATTACTTATTTTATCTTATATATCAGAAATACTTATTATTATATAAAGTTTTATTTAGCAGATATGTAAATTGACATCTAGATCTGCTTATCATGATTCAAAAATTCTCTTTGATAAGTATCTCCAAAATTATATAATATGAAAATCTCTTATATAATCTGAATATCAGAATATTAATTTTTTATTTGAATTTTTTTCTTATTTATTATAAGAGATAATAAAAATCTCTTTATCAAATATATAATTAGCTGAATATAGTAATCTTTCTATTCTAAAAATTATTACTTGACTAAATTATATTAGCTTGAATAATAGTTATGCATATTCAATAAGAATTAAAGAGCAGATTTTTAATTCTTTTTTATATAGAGTAATAAAAATCTTTATTTTAATCTTAAAATTTTATTTATATTTTAAGAAAATAACTTTATTTATATTCTCATACTCTTTTTTTTCTTTTTCCTCTCTAATTTAAAAAAAGATTATATATTAAAAACTGATTAATTATCAAAGTAATAGTATTATTATTATATAAGATCTCTTTTTTATTATTACTATATAAGACCTCTTCTTTATTATTATTATATATATATATATTATAATAATAATTGTAATTAAATATATCTATTATTGCATTTTCAAGATCTTTTTAAAAATATATATATTTATTTATAAGATACTCTAATATTTTTTGTAAAAAGAAAAATATGATATTTCTATCTTGAATAAAATATTTATTATATATTCTTGATAATAAAATAAAATTTTTATAAATACAAAAAATAATATTATTAAGTCAAGATTTTAAAATCTTTTCTTTATATTATACTAATAAAGTATTATTAAAATGAAAAATTTAATTATTAAGTTGAAATATATATAAATTATAGATAGCTTAAAATTCTTTAAAGTATCAGGTATAATTGATTATAATAATCTTAAATAGGTTTTTATCTTTAGAAAGATAGCTAAATATATTTTTCAAAATTTTAAATAGTAATAAAAATATATTATAGAAGAAATAGTATAATATTTATAATTATTTTTCTGATTATCTATTAATATAATAACTAAATAAAAAGTTCTAGTTAATAAAATCTCAAATAAATAGTCTTATTATTCAATCCATATATTCTATAACTACTTATTTTCTCTTTTCAACTTCTATATATATCTTAATATAATGAATTATATAATTATAATAATTAATAGGATAAAAAAAATATATACTAATAAAGAGATCATCAAAGTACTTGTCATAATAGAAATTATTTCTATCTCTTTTATTAAAATCTGAAAATTTAATTTAATTATAAAAATATATTATTTTTTTATTATGTAAGATAAGAAGTTATATTCAGTATTTCTTAAGATTAAGATATAATATTCTTACTAATTTTATTAATATTAGTTTTCTTATTTATTTTAGAATTAATTTTAATATTATTTTTTGATAATTTGATGATCTTATTATATCTTAAAGAGATATTTTTAAAGAATTTGATATATGTTAAAATATTTTTATCAATTTTTTCAGTTTGATTCATACTTTTTTTATATATAAAATATTATTTAAGACTTTTATTAAATTTAATAATTGTAAATATATTAATAAACTTGATTATATTTTTTTTATTATTTTTATCAACTATGAGTTTTGATATAGTCTTTAATTTTAAATATTCAAGTTTATTAATCTTTAATTCGAATTTACTCTTTATATTTTCTAATTTAACTATTTTAAATTTAAGAAATATTATTTCAGATTTTTTTTGATAAATCTTTCTGGATCAAAAACATTTCTTTCTTGACTGAAGATAACTTATCTTTTAATAGCTTGACTATAGACTCAAATAATCTAATTTTGTAATATTTTTAGTTTTGAATTTAATAATAAAATATTTTTTTATATATTATAAAAAATAATATTAGTATTTTCATTTTATAATTATTTATTCTTATTAATAAATTGTAAAGTATAGATATATAACTTCTGGATCTCAGTATTATTTTGTAATAAATCCTGATTTCATCTTTTTTTTCTCAATTAAAAGTCTTTACTTATTTCAAGTAATTAGATTATAATGCTTTATTACAATCATTTAGCTCAGATATAAACTTTAAACTATAATATAAAGTTTTTTTAAGTTCTTATTTTCATATATTACCTAGTCTATATTCTTTATTAAAGCTAATATCTTATAGTATATATATATTAGCCATACTGTATATCTTTGATTAAAATATATAATATACATATAATAATTTATAAAATTAGAATCTGATATAAATTATTATAAAATATCAGATAAATACTAGTTACTGTACTTTAGAAAATTATTATAATTAAAATATATAATTATTAATTATTTTAGAAAATTACTATATATCAATTATATATAATTACTGATAATAATAGATATGAATTATTTTTAGTATTTTAATAATTTTTAAAAATTTTATTTATTTTTATAATTATAAAAAAGAATTAAATATATAACTGTAAAATATTATTACATCAGAATATTTTATTTATCTTCAGAAGCTATTGAAAAAATTATTCAATCTCAGAAAATAATTAAAAAGAAAATAATTGATAAATATAATACTTTAACTCTTTAAATTTATGAAATTTAGAAAAAATATGTTTAAGAATTATCTTAATGCAAGTAATAAATGATATAAAATATTTTTTCTTCTGAAATAGTATATATATCTGAAAATAATATTATAAATGAGTGAATAAAAAAGAAAAGATCTAGTTTTAAATTGATCATTCTTAATAATAATAGAGAAAAATAAGTAGAAATAATATAAATAATATTTCTAATACAAATATAGTTATTCAAATTAAGCAAGAAATAAAAAGAAAAGATAAAAACTTAGCTAGTAGCACTTATATAAAATTTAATATTTAATTTATATTGACTTTATCTATAATAAACTTAATAATATTATTGTACTTTACTTATAAAACTTACTTATAGTTATTAAATTTTATAATTAATTTAAATATATTATAAAAACTTTTCTCATAATTTATATATATTTTTAAAGTAGAATTATTAGAATTTAAGTTAAAACTAGTAAAAGTATATTATTTCTTTAATAATATATTATTATTCTTATTTTTATCTATTTTCTGAGAAATTTAATCTAATATTAAAGACTTATCAATCTGAGATATAATTATATAATTCACTTTAATTTTATTCTTAATCTTGTATATAATTAAAAAAATAATATAATTCTTTTCATTAAAAAAAATTTTTAACTTGTCTTTATTCTAATCTAAGATATACAGTATTTATATTTCTTAAGAAGTGAATTTAGAAATATTAATATTGATTTAGAAGATTATATAACTATAAAATTCTTATATATAGTAAAATCTGAAGAGAATATTATTAGAAAATTATAAATAATACTAATAAATTCTATTAGAATAGTAGTAATATTATTAAAATTATACTTTTCTAATTTATCAATTATTTAACCTATATATTTAATAATATTTTCTAATATAATTAGAGACTTAGCTCTATTATTAAGTACTAATACTAGAATTTTTGAGTATTTAATTTTATATAATATAGTTATAATACTTATATTAGATTTTTTCATTTTAATAAAATTAATCTTTATAAAATTATTAAATATTTTCTCTTTCTTCTTTGAATTAGATATTTCTGGAATTGATTCTTAATAATTATTATATTAAATAATAGATAGTTTTTTTTGTGAAAACAGATCTTATAAGATTGAAATTGAGTTCAAGATTTTATAGTAAATATAGAGATAATAACTCTTTTAATAATATACTTATAATAATTTCATGAATTTCTTCTGCAGAGATCTGTTTTGACTTATAAGATTTGAATTCTTTTTTAGTCTTTAATTACTTAAATTTTGACTTCTATAAAGATATTTATTAAAATTATTATTAGAGATAGTATAGCAAGCATGTGATACTTATTTATTATTTATTATAATATATTATAATTTCAAAATTTTATAAGTCACAACTAGTTGTAGCTAATAATACTTATTTGTTACCATATTATAATAGTTGAGAAGTCATCTTTAGTTATTATTTTACTTTATTTTTTTTTGTTTTAGTAATATAAATTTTAATATCACTTTTTAATTTAAATAAGAAATTCTCAGAATTAGTTTTAATATCAGAACTTGAATCAGAATCAGAGTTGGAGTTATTATTAGTATCTGATTTAAAACTTAAATCTATAATAGTATATTAATATTATTTTTTTCTTGAATTTACTTTGAGACTTACTCTTTTTTTATTTTTCAAGTACTTAAAAGAATTCAAATAATAGTTAATTTTATAATATTCTAAGTATCTATACTTAGTTATTTTTTAATAATATAAACTGATATTTTTATAATACTAGTTATAATTTTATTTAATAATAATTCTGTCATACTATTTGTAAAATTATCTATTAGATTATAATTATAAAGTTCAATAAGATTAATATCAAGATATTTTATTTAATAATAGTATATTTTATTTTTTTTATATTATCTAATTTTTATTTATAGAATATTTTTTTATTCTCTAAGATTTTAATAGCTTTAGCAAAGATATCTTGAATTAATTTAATTATAACTTATATATCTGATTAAGAAAATTATTGTAATAAAGACTATAAATATAGAAAACTTAATTATATAGATACTATAATAGATTTTACATAGTTTTTTATTTTATTTCTACTTATATCTATATTAGATAATAAATTATATAAAAACTAATCTTTAATTTATTCTTTATCATAATTTAATATTTTTTCATATTTTCTAAGTTTTAAATAAAATATTTTTAAAGAATCATCATCCTGAGCTAGTGATTCAAATACTAAATTATACTTTTCACTAAGCATTATAGAATACTTATTCTTGAGCCAATAATATCTATTTAATTTATATATTATTAAATATAATAAGATTATTATTACTAATATTTATTATATTAACAGATCTATCTAATAGACACTCTCTAGTTAAATATTAAT
Source organism: Ambispora leptoticha (assembly GCA_910591765.1). Lineage (NCBI taxonomy): Eukaryota > Fungi > Glomeromycota > Glomeromycetes > Archaeosporales > Ambisporaceae > Ambispora > Ambispora leptoticha. Next base: position 9,890 of record CAJVPS010001369.1, on the reverse strand, counting down.
TTTTAGTAAAAGTTTCTGCTAGAATTATTAAATTATCTATAATTATAGTATTATTAGCAAGAATATTAGTATAGATATGAATAATAGAGGAATTTCTAAAACTATTAAAAGTATTTATTTGTATTATAATATACTTTTAAATACTAACTATGTTAACTTATCTATAATTTGCAAAAATATTATGAAGTTCTTATCATATATCAAGAATTTTTTTATCAAACTAATCTAATACTAATTAAATAAATATTCTTAAAGAATACTAAATATCCTATTTTAAGTTTTATTTATTGAATTCATATCTATACCAGCCAAATATACTGATAATTAACTAATAAAAATATTAATATCTTTATATAACATCTAAAAATATTAATACTAGAATTATTACCATATTTATTTGTATATTTATAAATTAATTATTCTGAAATACAAAAATTTATTAATTCAAATTCAAAATTAATTACTATAAACTATATTCTTTATTTTTTTATTTGATATAACTTGTCTTCTGATCTTTAAATTTATTATAATATCTATTAAAGAGCTAATCTTAATTATATTCTAATAATTCTTTATCAGTTTGATATTATTATAACTTCTGTTCTAAGTAATAAATAAACATCTTATAAATAATTTCAAGAATATATTTGAGTTTTAACTATTTATTTCATATTAGACTTATATTAAATTATAAATACTCTTATAAATTAATATTTTTATTAGCTATTATTAAAATCTTAAGCAAGTTAATTAATATAATTTTGCAAGATATCTTATATTTATTGATATGATTTTACAAGATATTTTATATTTAAATAAGTTAATTAATTTGATTTTGAAGATTGATATTTTATTATCTATAAAAATTAATATTTTATTATAACTAAATTATTTGATTATCTTTGTTATCTTATTAAGTAATAATATTATTTATATTCTGATATGCAGATTGATAATTATATTAGATAGTATTCAAAGAATTTCTAATACTATTTATAATATTTATAGGATTATTTAATAATATTCTGATATCTTTAAGATAATTTTTAATATAATTCAAGTTTTAATCAATTTATATAAAAAAATTAAGATTTATTATATTTATATCTTCTTTTTTTGAATTATATAAATTTAAAAAGCTTTTTTAAGAAGAAATAATTTTGAATCTATATTTTAGATTTTGAATTTGCTTTTTTAATTTTTGTAATTATTTCTTTATATTATTAATATAAGATATCTTATTTATAATCTTCTTTTTAGCTTAATATAAGCTTTTTTTAAGAGATAATATTTTCAATCTCAAATTAATCTTTTCTTTTTTTAAAATATTCTCAAGTTATTTTAATTTTTTATTGAGAAATTAAATTTTATTCTTATATCTAATATATTATTGTGATATGAATTTTTAGTAAAATATTAATTAGTTATATATTATTGATTATTTCATATCACAATATGATTAGATGAATAATTACTTATATCTTATTAAATATTAGCTTTAGAGAATATTATTTGTAGATATTTTTAGAAGATTTTACAAACATAATAATTATGATAAAATTATTATAACAAAGTTAGCAAAACTATTATAGCAAAATTAATAATACTATTATAATAAAATCAATATTATGATACTAGCTAAAATAATATTTAGATTATAATAAAACTAGTATAAGCATTATAACAAAAATATCATTTGTATAATCTCTAAAATATATAAAAGTGATATATCTTAACTAGTGAATTTAGTCAGATAGTTAGTTAAATTCAGTAGAATTAGTTAATTAATTAGTTATTTAGTTTAGTTTGAGTTTTATGAGTTTAATTCTCAATTTATATTTAAGTAAATTTTAGATTTAAGAGAATTCTAAGAAATCTTTCTTGTAGAATAAATCTTGATTAAGATCTATTATTTTGTTTTGTTAATAAACTGAACATTATATCTGTCTTGAAATTATATCTTGAAATTGGACTATATTCTAGTTAATTATAATAAGAATATTATTGTTATCTATCTTTAGATAAATCTTGAGATAATAATATTTATATTCTTATTAATAAATTTTTTAAAGACTTTTTCAATATCAATATAAGTATGTGATCATTTTTATTATATACTTTTATAATATTAGAATTAATACTTGCTCTCATATCAAGCTCGTATCAAAAAGATAATAACTTTTTGATATCTTCTCTGTAAAAAAATAATTTTATAGGATTATCAAATTCAACTCAGATCTAGATAAAGAATTCTCTGTGGATTAAATTGAAATTAGTAGAGAATCAAAAGCAACTGAAAAAATAATTTTGCAATATACTAAAGTGGATCTAATTAAAGAAATTAAAGTAAAAAGAGAAAGATTCTTTGCTTAATTATTTACTAAATTATATCTTGAAGATTATATTAAATCTGATCACTAAGTCATTTAGAAAAAATTCTATTATTTTTATCAAGAAGTAATATATGACAAAACTCAAATCAAGATAAGAAAAGATTTTGCAATTTTAATTAAAGAAGAAATCAATCTATTAATAAAATAAATACAAATATATTTTTATAAATTACAACAAGAAATATTTGAGTTTAAAGATAAAAAAAGTAAATATCTAACAGAATAAAGACAAAAAAAGTAATAAGATATATCTGTAAAAGTATCTAATCCAAGCTAGTCAAAATCAAATAAAGAATTGCTAGATATCTTACAATAGTTTGAAAAGTATAATCCAGATATTTTTGAACAAATATTAATATAATCATTACTTAATAAATATTTAGAAATATAACTAATTACTTAAGACATACCTGTTACTTCAATATTTATCTTCTCAATATCACTTGAAAAAGAAGAAATAAGTAGAGATAAGATAAAATATTATCTTCATTAACTACTAATAATAAGTTTGAAGATTTGATACATAGAATTAGAATACTTGTTATAGCTCTAAAAAGATCAAAGAAAGCTAATTATATCAAAATTATAAAATTCTATAATGATATTCAAGATCCAATTGGTTGGCTTCAAGATTTTGAGAATACTTATATCACTAATAGTATTAATAATAAAAAAAATTCAGATAGTAAGAGCTTATCTGAAAGATTCAGCTATTATATGGTTTACTAATAAAAAGTTACATAATTCAAAATAGTCAGAAATCTGGAATTATAATGATAAAGCTAATTAAAATATAAAGAAAGCTTCATTCATATATCAATTTAAAAAGTACTTTAGAAATCATAACTAACTATATAAATGATAATAATAGTTAAAATAAAAAAAATAATTATCTGATAAAAGTATAAAATAATATATTACAATTATCAGAGAATTAATCAGAAAAGTAAATCTAACTAATACCTATTCAGATCACTTATATATATTTTACTTTATAGATAGACTCAGATCAGAAATTAAATTTTTTATAAATTCAACTCATCTTGTAATATTAGAAGAAGCAATCAATATAGTAACTATCTATAACTCTAATTTTCAATAATATAATACTATATCAAATGACTTATCTTTTTTATTAACATTATTTATAGATACTAAAATCAATAAGCTAACAAAACAAATTAAAAGTATCACTTTAAAATTAGAAAAGTGTAATCTTTCTAATTACATTATATAATATATCAAAAAAATTTATATAGAAGATTCAAGATATATAATGAAGTTAATTAAAATAGAATTTACACAGAAAACTAATTCAAAATAGACAAGATTATTATGTTTAAAACTTATTTTTTATTATGTTATTGTCATTATTATTATTAAAAATACAAAATAGAAATAGTATCTTTAAATAATAATTTAATATTATATAAAATTAATAATAAAATAAATAAATTAATAATAGATAATACTTATATGATAGTATCTCCAAAAGATATTTATTAATGAATAAATAAAGAAATAAATGATTATAAATAAAATATATAAATTTAATAATATATTACCTAAATTAATAGAACAAGAAAAAAGAGAAATTCTATTAAAAAAACTATCTATAGCTAAAATAGCTTAGTATATTATATAACTTTATAAGATGATTTTTGTAATATAGTATCATATATAATACAGTATGTGATATAGTAATGATTTGTAAGAGAAAATTAAATTTATTACATCATCTCTCTCTTAAGAATTAATATTCTCATTGATACTTTAATTCAAAAGATTTCATGAGTTTCATAATATTGTAAAGATTTTCCAAAGATTTTCAAGTAGAGTTATAAAGAGGATAATCTAGCCATTTAACTAAATATTATAGTTTATTACAAATAATTTTTTTATCTAAAATAGCTTCAACTTCAAATTCTTCTTTATTAATTTTAGATATGATGATTAGTTGTAATGATATTAGATGAATAAATTTTTTATTATTATTAAAATTATATAATTTTAATAATGAAATATGAGAGACAGGATGAATTTTTATATATAAAGATAAATCTAGTTTATACATAATAGGTAAAATTATTCTAAAAATAGTAAAAGAATCAATATATTTAGATATAAACTTTTTAATAAAATGTTATTTATTTATAAAATTAATAATATTACAAGTTGAAAGTAAGACTTAATCTCTAATTTTAAATTCTTGATAATAATAATATTAATTAGTATATTTAGATTAGTGATCCTATATTTCTATTAATAAATCTTTAGCATCTTTTATCATATTATTTTAATATTGAATGAATTCATCAGTGATAGTGACTTTATTATCTGAGATGAGTATTGCAGATATAATTAGATGTTAATCATAATCTAACTCAAAAGATGTATAATTAGAAGAAGCTTAAATAGAATTATTATATACAAATTTAATAATAGTAAGATGTTCATCCTAATGATCTTGATTATAAATAGAATAGATTCTTAATATTTCTTTCAAAGTATAATTCATTTTCTCAGTTTATTCATCAGTTTATAGGTAAAATACAATTGACATAACCAATTTAGTTCTAATTTATTCAAATAATAATTTCCAGAAATAACTAGTAAATTTGGCATCACAATCTGAAATTATAATATGAGATAGTTTATATAATTTGAAGATATTGTTGAAAAAGAATTTGATAATTTCAGATACAATAACAGTATTATATATAGAAATAAAATAAGCATGTTTAGTAAGACAATTTATAATAACTAAAATTATATTATATTCTTGGTAAGTTATAAGTAATTGTATGATAAAATCCAAAGTAATTTATTTTTAGTACTATTTAAATATTTTAAGAGTTGTAAAAGATTTATAGATAATTGATTATTACTTTTATTTCTTTGATATTCTTTATAACTGAGAATATATTTATAAATATTCTTGGATATTTTTGACTAATAATAATATTATTATAATTACTCATAAGTTTTATTGATTTCTAGATAATCAAAAATAGAAATATCATAATATTTTTTCAAGATTTATATTCTTAAAACTTTATTCTTGGATATAGCAAGTCAATTTGTATCTTTTAGATAAATTTTATTATTCTTTAACTCAAAATGATATATTCTTAATTATTACTTTGGTATAACTAATTCAAAATTATGCAAGATTATTCAGATTTTCTTAAAATAATTATTATTCTCATATTCTTGTTATAATTTTTTATCATTAATTAGTTATGCAGAAATTGTAGTAAGATTATTTACTTATGGTAGACAAGATAAAATATCAGTAATGATATTTTTTTTCCTGATTTATATTTAACAATAAAATCATTAGCTTATAAAGTTTCTAGTTAACAAGCTTGATATTTAAAGAGATTATGTTATATTTTGATATATTTAAAAGATGCATGATTAGTGATAATAGTAAATTATTAATCTTTCAAATATGATTTTCAAAGATAAATAATATGTATAATAGTGAGAAGTTCCTTTTATATATAGGATAGTTTTATTTAGCAGGTAATAATTTATGTAATTTATAGGTAACAGATTAATTTTCTTTTTTATGATTTTGACTAAAAATAACTCCTATAACAAATTCAGATATATTAATAGTTATTGTAAAAAATAATTTAGGATTTGGCAAAATTAAGACAGATATGATAATTAAATGTTATTTTAAGTTGTTGAATACTTGTTGTTCAAATTCATTCAAATATACTCATAATCTTTATGAAGTAAGATTATAAGTGATGAAGTGATTGCAGAAAATTCTTTGATAAATTTTCTATAATAACTAGCAAGATCTAAGAATAACCAAAGCTTAAAGATATTTATTAGTTGAGACTAGTTATGAATAGCAGTAATTTTATGTTAATTTATTGAGATTCCTTGATCCAAGATAAAATAATTTAAATATTCAATATATTATTTGATAAGTTCATATTTCTTCAATTTAATGTAAAGTTTATGTTCATAAAGTTTAGAAAAAATAATACGAAGATAATTAAGATGTTCTTCTTTAGTATTACTAAATACAAGAATATTATTAAGATAAATAATAATGAATTTATCCAAATAGTCATAAAAAATATTATTTATAAGAGTCATAAAAGTTGCAGATATATTGATAAGACCAAAGAGAAGTATAAAAAATTCATAATAATTATATCTTGTCCTAAATATAATTTTATGAATATTTTCCTTCTTGATTCTGATTTGATGATATCTAGAATAGAGATCTAATTTAGAAAAGTATTATGCTCTGGCTAAATAATTCATTAATTTATTAACATGAGATAAAGGATAATGATTTTTAATTATAATTTTATTCAAGATATAATAATCTACACAAAGTCAAAGAGTTTCTTTCTTTTTATATATAAATAAGACAGATACTCCAAATAGTAAAAGACTTAAACAAATAAAATCTTTGCTAAGTAAGTCAGATAGTCATTTCTTTAGTTCATCTATTTTAATATAAAATAAGTGATATATAGAGTGAGATGGTAATTCAGAATCAGATATTAAATTAATAGTATAATCTATAATGCATTTTAATAATAACTCATTAGAAAGTGAAGTAGAAAATATATTATCAAATTTTTTAATTAGTTAGGTAACTTCATGAAAAGTTAATACTTTTTGATGTATTTCTTTTATTGTAATATAGATAGTAAATAATTTGATATTAGGTAAAATTTCAGAAAATTATTATTAAAGATATAAAGTAAGTTGTAACTAGATATAAGTTTATCTTTACTAGTATTAATCTTAATTACTTTATTATTATAATTAAATATCATGGAATTATTATATTAATTAATGGTGAAATTGGTATAATAAAGCTATGATTTATCAAATATAAGATCATAATATTAAATATTAAAAACTTGTATATTAATACCAAATATATGATAAGTATTTAACTTTAATTTTTTGATTATGACAGATAAGTTAACTTTCTTTTTATAATTATTAGTGAGTTTTATAATAATTAGATTTATGTTATATATTTGTAACTGATTTTTCTAAACATATACTTCATCAATAAAATTTCATGATACTTCACTATTAAGTAAAATCAAAGTAGACTTTCCATTCATATAGCCATTAAATTTTAAAAGTTTTTTATAATTATCCTCAAGATAAGTAAATTTAATATTATTATTTTATGTGATAGTTATATTATTACTATTATCTTTAATATTATTAACTTTAACTTTTTCTTTTGAATGATAATTCTTGGCAAAATAATCTGATTTATCACAGTTATAATAATTATGATTATTATTATTTCTATCACAATTATTATTATTATTATTACTATTATTACTATATTGATAAGAATCTTCAGTACAATCTAGTTCTATAAGTATAAGATCAGTATTATTATATATATTATTAGGAGAAAAGTTTTAATTTCTTTTGTATTTTTGATTGCAATTGTAATTATCATTTTTAAGAGGATGACCAATACTAAATATAGCTATATCATAATGAATTGTAAATTTCTAGACATCATCAAAAGTTTTCAGTACTTGATATGTTACTTTTATTTTTGTTGTAGGTTTAAAATTATTAATAAAATATATAACTTGATCTAATTCTTCTATTTTTTCAATTTATTCTACAATATTTTTGAATTTAGTATCATACTTTTGTATAGTACTAGTTTAATAAAGTTAATGATAAAGATATTATTGATAATTAGATAATTAAAATGCTTTATAAACTTCAGTAAGAAAAGATTCTCAATTTTTAAAAGCAAGATTTTCTCTAGTGATATATATTTTATTCAAATACTAATGAAGGATGATATCTTCAAGATCAGTTTCAGTATATAGGATATAAATTTATTTATCTATAATTTCTTGTATATGTAATACTTCAATTACTTGTAATATTCAGATATTAATATTCTCATGAGATTCTCCTTTGTAAGTTGGAATCTTGAGAGGAATTCTTGATATAGGAGAATTATAATTTGATTGATTATTATTATCAGTATTATGATTATTACTAAGAATAGTGATAAGTTATTACTATTATTAAATGAGACTAGTAAAACTAGTAAGAAATTGTTAAAATTATTCACTTGAAAGATCAGGATTAGATATTATGAATATATATATATATATATATATAAGTATGTATATTAAGTATAAGTGAGGAAGTGTATAAGAAGAAGAAGTTATTAGTAGATGTATATGTATGCATATATATGTATAGTATTAATCTTTTCTGCTACTATCAAAATTATAATCTTTCTAGTTATGTTATATAATATATTAGAAAAATTTATACAGAAGATTCAAGATATATAGTGATATTAATTGAATAGAATTCATATAGAAAACTAATTCAAGACAGATAAGATTATTATATTTAAAAATTATTTTTTATTATATTATTATTATTATTATTATTAAAAATACAAAACAGAAATAGTATTTTTAAATAATAATTTAATATTACATAAAATTAATAATAAAATAAATAAATTAATAATAGATAATACTTATATAATAGTACCTCCAGAAGATGCTTATTAATAAATAAATAAAAAAATAAATGATTATAAATAAAATATATAAATTTAGTAATATACTAACTAAATTAATAGAACAAGAAAAAAGAGAAATTCTATTAAGAAAACTATTTATAGCTAAAATAGCTCAGTATATCATGTAACTTTATAAGATAATTTTTGTAATGCAGTATCATGTATAGTACAGTATGTGATATAGTAATAATTTGCAAGAGAAAATTAAATTTATTATAAAAAATTAGTAATTATTAACCAGTCTAATAATCACTTTAATAATAGAAATAATTCTATTAGATATAATAATTATAAAAGATTTGATCATATTACAAGTAAATACAGAAGTAAAAGAAATATTAATTATAATAATAATAATTTTAATAATAATTTTAATAATAATAACTTTAATAATAATTGCTCAAGAAATTCTATCATCTGTTATAATTGTAAAGATACTAGTTATATTGCTAGTAGATATGCTAGTCCAAGGAAGAATAAAAATAATCAAGATAATAATAACTGTAATAATAATAATAATAAGAGAAATAATAATAATAATAATAATAATAATAATAATAAATAAAATACTTACTTAAATATTAAAGAATATTTAAACTCTTAAATATATCTTTAGAAGATGAAAATGTATTTATAACTAAAAAGTCTTTAATTGATAATAATCAGCTCAAGAAATTATTAATAGAAAATGAAAAAGAAAATTAACAAAATTAATAAATATCTGTAAATACTATACATATAAATAGACTTATCTGTAATAAAATTAAATTAGTTATTAATAATTATATTATATTTATCTTTTATTTCACAGATCATTACTATACCATATACTATACCACATATGACTTACTGTACCATAATTACCTGATCATGCCAAGAAAAGTCATCCAATTTATTTGAGTTATTTTAGCTATAGATAGTTT